>JABXWE010047720.1:0-11444 GCA_014611495.1 Limonius californicus
AATAAATTTTGTAATACAATTAAACCTGCAATAATAATACCAGTTATCAGTGTTTGAGTAAACATTTTTTTCTTCGAAACTATACGAATTACGGAGTTTTTACAGTCAAAAAATGAAGCTAATGAATAAGTCTTCACCTTAAAAAAACATAGAATCGTAACACTATCCTTAAAAAAATTCTGAACAAATTTATCAGGGGGTGGGGGTGGTTTTAATCCTTCTCCAATTTTCTTTATGGTTTTTTCGTTACTGAAAGTAATGGCTTCCTTTGAAGTGCCCAGGTACCAAATTTCATTAAAATTGGTTCACACGTTTCTGAACAGCATACAAAAATGTGATTTTTTAAGTAAACTTTGAACTCCTCTCGCGGGCAAACGGTACATTTTGGTATATGACAAAGTTGGGTCAAATCGACTTCTTTTGACCTCTAGAATACGTGGTAGCTCTATGTCCCAGGAGTTTTGGGACACCCTGTATATATAAATTTATTTTGTAGATAAAAAAATTATTTATTAATCTAATACGCCCACACAACCTACTCGCAGATAGGTTAGGAATATTATAATATAGTAAAATGAAACAGCCAATTAAGAAGTGGAATGCACTACCTTCGGATGTTATGCTTTAATAATTAACTTTTCTACACAAAGTTGCGAATTTAACAAAATCTAAATAGTACTCTACGATTCCATTAATGATTTCAAAAATCCATCTAATTAACGAAATCCTTTTATAGGATAAATTAATATGGGTGGCACAAATGAAAGAAGCAGTTTACATTTAAAAGGAAACATGATTACGTCATTAAGCTTGTTAATCGTCCAAGAAACATACCACGTTCTCTACTAACAAAAGTCGGAAAAACACCAACATGCTTCAAAAATGAATAGTAATATCTATGAAAAAATTAAGTTATCGTTTTGGAACTTGTTCCATTGCTTTTGGCAGGTATTCAACTTTGAAGTGCGATAATAATTCCCCCGAATTTATTTTAGCACCGTGCGAAAATGACCCAAACTATGCCAACATTTAACCTTTGCGAAGATCAGATCGATGCACCAATACATTATACTCCCACGTATTAACCGCCACGTGCAAAAAGCAGGTCGATGCCGTTGCCACGGCAACGAGTAATTATCGAAGCCAAATGCAAACTATTCGTAAACGACTTATGACTTATGACACACCGATGCAATCCACAAATATCTGCAACAAACATCGTTAACGACGCCTACACTTCACCAGTTTGTTAACAACTTGTCCATCACACTTCTGGATACCGGCTTTTTGTGCTGGTGCATACTTCTTCGTAACGTTAAGATAGAAATCTACACGAGACTTGCGGATTAAGGTCGAATCCAAACGACAGAAATATTGAACATTTACGAATTTAGGCCACAAAATTACCGAAGCCGGAATGGGGAATTTTTGTGGCGGGTTGCAGCCCTAGTCTTTTATTTCCCTTCTTATCTGTCTACCAACTAATAAATACGTAAATAAAATAAGCCTAGAAAAGAATTTATTGATTTTATATTACACTTCTTCGACAATTCTTTATTATAATTAATAACTGTATACAAATTACGTTTTCAATACCATCGGTAGGGTTCGATAGGTTTAGCAAACAACTCCAAATAGAACCGTGGTGTTTTTGTTGTTCTATGATACTATATGATCCCTCTGCAAAGCATAGGCGTGAAACCAAATACATCGTATTTCAAACTCCATTGATATTTACTTTAATATATTCTGAGGTTGCGGTTGAATAGTGGTCAAAGCCACGGTGCTGCCTGCCCCTGAATTTTTACAATTCTGGAAAGCAGGGTTGGGTTCGTTAAAGCAGTTGGTGATTCGCAGCAGGGTAATGATAGATCAGTGTATAACACGCAACCGACCTAATGGGGTGTAAAGCGAACCAAAAACAACTATATGATTCTCAAACGAATTTATTCAAACACTCATTTTCACCAGGGTTGAAATAAATGTTTTAGGGTCTAGACTAAGAAATATGTGTAGTAATTGCACTTTTCGTCTCATAAACTATCCCGATATTTTTATGTTTCAATATCCAGAAAAAACAGACTCATACCACCGATTAACTAACCTATAGAAAAACAAATAGTTCTAATTACTGTAGAACCTTTAAATAGGTTATACACCAAGAGATCCAAAAAAAGCTGATCCTCAACGGGCTGTGGAATGAAAAGTCACGTCTTTACTAGACTAAAGGAATGTTTATGATGTCAGATAAATTAGTTACCTTTTTTTTTATACGAATCTGACGGATTGTTAAAATGATTTTTAATGCATTTCAAAGAGCATTCATTATTGAGTCTTACTTTCGGAACGGTTTCAAGTTGACGGAGAATGGACCTATTCGATTCTTCCTTGTTTTGTGGAATTCCGAGAGAGGTATTCCAATGAAATTATTACATACCGAAAATGTTATGCTTTGGTTAAGAATTTAGTCAGCAATTTTCGAAAAACTGGAAGTGTTGGAAGGAAAGAAAGGTCTGGTAAGCCAAAGAAGATAGTACCTGCTTTAATTGAAACTGTAAGACAACGAATTGACGAGGCTCCAAAAACATCAATTAGACATTTATGCCAGCAAGTTGATGATCTAAGTTACGGTACATGCCACAGAATATGGAGACAAGCTTTGCATCTGCATTCTTACCGATTTATTTCCATTCAGGAGCTTCTATAACAGGATTGCCCAAAAATAGTTCAGTTTTGTCTTTGGTTTTTGGATAATCTCAATGATGAGCAGTTAAATTTAATCTTTTCTACCGAAGCAGCCTGGTTTTACTTTAATGGGTATGTTAGTTCACAGAATATGCGGATTTGAAGTAGTGAGAATCCACACGTTACAATTAAAGCTCCCCTTCATCCACAGAAAATTGGAGTCTTGGTTGGAATGAGTCGTCGTTGGTTAGTTGGGCCAATATTTTTCGAAGGCACGCTAACTGCAACAAGGTACAGGAAGAAATTATTGCAACCTTTCTTAAATGAACTTCACTGTGATGAGCTACGGGATGGTTTTCTGCAACAGGATGGCGCAACAGCTCATGCAGCTGCAGATATAATTAATTTTTTACGCGAATATTTTGATGGCCGAATCATTTGTAGGAATACTGCAACACCCTGGCCCCCTCGCTCTTGTGATATTACTGTTTTAGACTTTTTTCTATGGTCCTATTTGAAAAACACCATTTTTAAAACTCCAGTTAATGATTTAAACGAACTGAAACTTAGAATTGAAAAAAACTGTCAAGAAATTAATTAACAACTCGCCTCAATTATTACAAAATGTTTTTGAAGGTATGAGAAGACGAGTTCAGAAATGTTTGGAGGAAGAAGGCAGACATTTTCAACATTTGTTGTGATCAATACATTAGTTCAGGTTTATTCATTTCTTTTACTGTTGCTCAATAAAAGATTTCTGCTCCTAAAAATGACGTTTCATTATTATTTAATTCCAGATAACACAACCTATCCTGAAATTGACATTATAAACATTCCTTTAGTCTAGAAAAGACGTGACTTTTCATTCCACAGCCCGCTGGGGATCAGCTTTTTTTGGATCTCTTGATACAATCTTATTGTTTGTACATATTCATCCAGAATGCCTCAAGATCTTTTGAATACATATCGTAGTGAATTTTAAAGAAATTTTATAATAATAACTACTGTCTCAATTAAGTTAAAATACGCCTTCCATTTTGCATGACCAAAAATGTAAAAAACATATGAGGCATCATACATTACCATTTACAATGATCTTAAAAAGTCCTGCATCAGTTTGAAAATTGAGGAAAATTGAAGTTCAACACCCTTCTTTCAAATATTTTCATTCTATTAAAAATATTTTTACTTATAAATGGGTCATTACAATAAAGTAAAAACGCAGCAGAAATGTTGATTCGTTAAGAAATTGGAGTTGGACATTAATCAAAGAAACAACGAAGAGAATCGAAACCTTCGAAATGTAGGTGAGTCGACGCATGCTACGCATCGATAAAGTAATTTACGTTAAAGTATTTCAAAGAATGGACAAATACCTTGAAAGCATCTTCACTACACAAAAACACAAACTTCAATTTCTGGGCCGTGTAACACGGAACAACAAAGATGAATTTTTACAACTAATAATTTAAGGGAAAATTCAAGGAAAACATAGGATTGGACGACGTCGAATATCGTGGTTTCGAAATTTATGAGTGGTTCGTTGTGACATCGGCAGAACTATCGAAGTCAGTAATTAATATCCAATGTTAAAATAGCTGTAATGTATAACAAGCTCCTACGGAGACACTAAAAGCAGAGGAAGAAGAAGAAGAAGAAGAAAGAAACATATTTATGTAATTAGAAAATAAAATATTTTTAAAAACTAAATTTATTACCTGTAAATCAATGGAAATGTAATATGAAAGGAAGCCTGGAGGACGTAGAGCACGGAAAAAGCTATTGCTCTCCAGAAAGCTCAGATGCCACCGTTAGTTATGAAGCAAGGAACATCGAAACTGGACCACAGAACAGTAGTAGATGCCACTTAATGATTTTGATATCAATAATCATATTGGCCATACGTATGGGAAGGATTTCTAGGGAAGACATTTCACATAAACGTCTACTTCCTACTATTAAACATCCAACTAGTGATGGACGTAATTCGATGATTTCAATAATCGAATGATTTTAATAATCGAGATATTCATTCGAATTGATCATTCGAATCCAAAATGTGCGAGCATTTCGACAATGCAAGAAACGTCTCGCATCCTGCCTTTCGACTCCTTGGTAGTCCCGCTTTTATCCCGAATTATTTTTTCGGGTTTCAAATGGATTCTGTTCTATATTTATTTAAATTTCTTCACATTGTAAGTTTAACCTGATTGTAAAAGCCGTTTTATAGTTTTCCGTGTTTCTTAAGTTCTTAAATATTAACAATATTTCTAATTATTTTGTAATAATTGCTTAATAGTTTATATCTTTATAAGCGTAAACATGACAACCAATTTAGAAACAAATTTTTTTAAACTAAAAGGTAATGTCAGAGGCCGGACAGATTACAAATGATCATAACCGACAAATTTGATATTTTTAAACAGTTACATAAATTGCTGAAATTATTTTATTTTTTATCTAGTTTAAGACAGTAATATATACTCGTGTCTCGGAAATGCACGCATAATCGAATATTTCGTACTATTTATTGGAGATGCGCGCCCCACTAAACGGACGTAGTCCAAAAAATTTTTACCATTCGAATGAATTGCTCGCGTCTCGGAAATACACGCATAATAGAATGTTTCGAATTATTTTATTCGAAATGCGCGCTCTACTAACCGGACGTAGTTCCAGAAATTTTTATCATTCGAATAAATCACTCGCGTCTCAGAAATGCACAGATAATCGAATATTTTGAATTTTTTCATTCGAAATGCGCGCTCTACTAACCGGACGTAGTTCCAGAAAAGTTTACCATTCGAACGAATTACTCGCGTCTCGGAAATGCACGCATAATAGAATATTTCGAATTATTTCATTCGAAATGCACGCTCTACTAAACGGACGTACTTCCAGAAATCATTCGAATGAATTACTCGCGTCTTGGTAATGCACGCATAGTCGAATATTTCGAATTATTTCGTTCAAGATGCGCGCGCGCGCGCGCGCTACTAAACGAACGTAGTTCCTAATGTTTTTATCATTCAAATGAATTATTCGCATCTCGGAAATGTATGCATAATCGAATATTTCGAATTATTCCAGTCGAAATTCTGCGTGCTACTAAACGAACGTAATTCCAGAAGTTTTCGTGATTCGAATGAATTAGTCGCATCTCGAATATGCATACATAATCGAATATTGCGAACTATTTCATTTGAGTTGCGCGCATCGTTAAACGAACGTATTCGAGATATCTCGAGATATATGCATAGTTGAATATTTCCAATGATTTCATTCGAGATACGCCCATCACTATATCCAACCCCTAATAGGGTATGGCACAGCGTGTCTGCTTATGGAGTTGATGCACTACACATCGTCCTTGGGTTGATCAACGCCACACAATGGCTTGAACTATTTCAGAATAAGATGGAATCTACACGAATACACACGTTAGGCAAAAACAAAAATTATTTTTCAGAACTATAATGCTCCTTCTTATGGAAACTGACTAAATCTTATATGAAGAATAATAAAATCAACAGGATGATCTGTGAAACGCAACCATGACTTGAAATGAACACAAAACTTGTAGCCAAGAATATCCAACATTATATCTAAAAAAAACCCAAAAAAACAGTATTAATTCTATTAGTAAAATATCTGATGGTTGCCTGATTTCGCTGTGTGTCCAAAGAGAACTAATAAATTCCACAACAAAACATCAGCTTGCAAATATGATAACGATTTCAAATACAGATGCAGGTCCTTTCTACATTATTGTAATTTTGAGTGGAATCGCACATGCGTACCTTTTTAGATATAAAATAAATACTGCATCCTGACAATCACAGATCATTTAAATAAAAATTGATATTGACGAAGTTATATTAATGTTTGAACAGTATTTTGATTTGTATCATTTTTCTACAGCGTAGTAAACTTCAATTTTATTTTAAAATCCGTTCATTCAAAAATGTAGTGAATAAACTAATTAAGATAATTACTGAAAGCGCCAAAATAAATTTTAAAAAATATGTTAATATTGTTTTGACTTTCCAGTGGTATTACAGCAAACAACAAATAAATAAATATATAACAATACTCATTTTTTGGAGAGAAAATATTTTACTCAAACACCCAATTAAAAAACCTTTATTTCTATTACTATAATTTGATATATTAATGGACTTGGATTTCCTAATCAAATAAACAATCATCATAACTCGTTACTTGTAGAATCATATCACATGTTGTACTTATTTGTGTATGCGACGTAGCTTGGATGTTTATACTAAAAAACAGTAAAGCTTAGTGGGCTTTTAAATAACTAGCAACAACTGTTGGCAATTTTGAGGTGTTTTGCAATGACAAAAATTGAAACTGTTTCAAAAAACGTGTGATACTTATACCTGTATTTCAAACATCAAAAGCCAAGGTTATTTTAAAGTTGGATAATTTTAAAAGTTGTGTTACCTGCTCTCCTTATTTTTATACGTCCTGTGACTACATTTCTACAATAACGCAAAATGAGTCATATGTTTTCGGTGCTAAAATATTTTCAAATATAGCTCAACCAAACGTTGTACACAGCCTGTAATATTTTTATTCCAAAAATAATTTTAAACATTCAAAATACACCAACATTCCACTTAAAACACGCTTTTAGTGAGTTTATTTTAGGTGTAATGTTGTGTTCGAGAAAAATAGTAAAACTCCCTAGCAAAATGACATGCTTATTTTACAGTGAATTACATCGAAGCATATTGTTTTAGCCCATGTTGAATAATATCGAACTCATTGACTAGTATGCAATTTCTTGAATAAATATTTAATAATTATTTACCAAAATAAACTACTCAACAATGAATAGGGATATTGCAGTGTAAGATACTTAATGGCAACATCAATGGCATTTATAATAAATATCAAACAACAAAATGTAACGGCTTTTTAGTAATGAACATGCAAATTACAACAAAGATAAGTTTAAAGAAGAAATTTAATAATATTATAATGAAAATCGTTATTGTCTCCTTTCTCTTAACTTAAATTTATTAAATTCTAATACCGCGTGGCACCTCCTCTGACAGTAATAACTGCTCTGCACCTTGCTGACATACTCTCAATGCAATTATCAACGTGTTCTTGTGGAATTTGACGCCACAGTGCCGGCAGTACATCCCTCAGCTGTTGCATAGTAGTAGGCCTTGGATTATGATGATACAGCTGTCTCTGTAAAAGGTCCCATGTATGCTCTATGGGATCGAGGTCTGGAGATAGCGGAGGAAGAGCAAGATGATTTATTTCATCATCTCGAAGCACCTCTAAAACAACCCGAGTACGATGCAGCCTTGCGTTGTCGTCAAGAAAAACAAAATATACCCGTCCAACAGCGTTACAGCGGTTCAGAACATGGTCCATAATGATCTCTCGGGCATAACGTTGGCCCGTGAGTGTACCATTAAAGATGTGGAGGTCAGTACGCCACCCTTAAAAAATTCCAGCCCATACCATAAGACCTTGTATTGAAATACAAGCCAAAGGCTTAATATACGAAGAAGAAGAAGAAGAGACCATAAGACCACCACCACCAAAGGTAACGACTGGTTGGGTATACTGAGGTAAGGTACGATGTCTGGCACTACGATATACTCTTTGATGCTGGCTATCATCATTGCTGAGACAATATCTGGACTCGTCCGAAAACAGTATAACATCCCACGGTGTCGCTCCTTGAAATCTACGTCATGACCATTTCACCCGGTGCCTTCGTTGAGCCACAGTTCTTGCAGGACATCTAAGGGGGCGGTGTGAGGTCAGTCCTACCGCACACACTCGATTTCTCACAGTTTGGTCGAAAACTCGATTTTCTATGGCATTCTGGAGCACTTGCTATAGGTGTCGAGCAGTTGAAAAGGGATGCATTTTTGCAATTACCAGAGGTCGATCCTCACGAAGTGTTGTGATGCGAAAAGATCCACTTCCAGGCCTTCTTGCAGTCGTACCTGTTTCTCTAACGCGCAAAAGGGTACATGAAATTACACTCTGCATAGTTCCTAACATATCAGCAATGTGTTACGTTTGTTTGATTTTACCTCTTCTTACAGATTAAAGCCTTATTTTATTGGCCGCTCCGTAGCCGATTACTATATTAATATTTCCCAAATACAGTTTTTTAGTGGACCTATTTCATTATCATGGAGAAATGCCGATTAATATTTTGTCTACGCGCTTGACCGTGAACGTTTGCTGGGAATTTCCTGCCCTTGAGAGGAGCCCTACGTGTTAAATTATTCTAGAACATATAACCCCATAACACCCCAGCGCTGATAACAAGTACTGCAGGGGCGGCTTGGGTTTTCGGTGGATGCCCATCGCGTGCATTTTCGTATCGCTGTTGTGTGGGTGAAGAGAACCATCGATAAGTGTCGGATTAAAGAAACACGCTGGATTTTAACCCTTGGAAGGCAATTCATTGCGAATTTGCTAATCGCCTTTGGCGGATTAATATCCAACCCCTTACTGTGGCGCTCTGGATGTGCCGCTGGTGCGACAAACACGTTGGGAGTTTGTGCGACGAATATTTTGCTCCTGAACGTCCCGTTTTTTTTTTGTGAAATTCTTGGCCCGTGACATTGTCACCATCGTGATCTGCAAGCTTTATATACAGGAGGAGGCACAATAAAGGTGTGTCCGATTTCCATCAGCTGCTGGCTTCTCGGCCTTCCACGAGAACCTGCAATCAGCTGTGATTTGGAAGGTGGCGCCCACTAATTTTGACGTACTCTGTAAACAACTACGTTCGGTTTCCTTCCCTTAAGCGTTTCTCGTGAATCACCCCTACTCCTCTGAGTTAAGCCGAAGGCACTTTCATTTTTCCAGTTGCGGGTCGACGAAAAAACTCGTTTGGCCCGTAACAAATGTCGACCTGGCGATCTCCTCTTTGGTGCATAGCAACAGCTAAATTTCATTGTTCTATTGTTAAATGATTTCTCTGCAATATGTTTATTATTAAGAACACGAATTAAGAAACAATGAACAAAAAAGATCTTAAGAAGACAGGAAAGATTATTCAATCAAACACACAAATTCGACTTGGCACTAATACAGTTTAACAATTGCAACAGGATTCGATTGATTTCTGATTTTAATATCAAACATTGCCGCTTGCTGTAATTGTCAATAATAGACGACCGTCAGCCACCAAATACAAACATATATGCTTAATATTACAATATCCCTATTCATTTTTGAGTAGTTTATATTACATTTTAGCAATAATAGGTAAACTTTTACTGCCTGCTGTATTTGTACGATTAATTGAATAGGTGAGTCACATAAAAAAAAAGCTTGTTTATGGTTCTGAAACTGAAAATATGTTACCAATGTTTCGAAGAAAATATGTAATGAACAAGTAAATATCTTCACAAGGAGCGTCGTTTTCGAAGTCGTTTGCGTAAAAATAGCACAAATTTAAAATAGACAACAACCATTAACACAATCAAACAATGGCTACAGTTGTCTAAGTGTGCTTTGTCGTTTATAAAATAATGTGAGGTTATGTGTGTTCTTCAATGAAGAATAATTTCATACGATTTAGAATCTATAGAATATTGATAATGTAATTGGATATCTCGTAATTCCGAAATTTAGTAAGCTTAAAAATATTGTAACTTCCTGTATTAACATTTTGCAAAAGACATATTAAAACTTCTACCGTTTCTATCAATTTTTGCAATAAATAAAACACCTTCATATGACAATTCTTATCACGACAACGTATGTTTATACGTTTTGCAAATACTTCAAGAAATAATTTTAAAAATGTTATTTGATTCTTATATTATTTTATTTGGCGAGGTTGTTGTTTGATAGTTTAAAGAACACACGCTTGTAAATCGTCATAACTGCAGTAAATGATTTTCAAGAAAAATCATACGTATGTTATTTGATATTTTGGTAGTCTTTTAGATGTTTAGACAGTGTTAAGATTGTTTTGATATGTTTTATAATATCACTGAAAATATATAATTATTTCATCTTTTTTGCTTCTAATTTGGCGCTAATATGTTTCACTCTTAATATTTTGCTTATTGCAAACCAGAAGAAAACTATATGAGCGTATTTGCGTGCGCATTTTGTAATAAATTCAAGTTTCCTGCAACTTTTATCCCTTCTCAAAAAACGTGTTGAATAGACCAATAATAAATGTTGTTAACGTAAACGTTTTATAAGCAACAGTTTTCAGCTGATGGTTGCTAGACAAAAACAGTTCTTTTTAGAAGTAACACCTTCTACCGATTCTCGCGATTGTATTATAGCAAAATATTATCTGGAATAAAGGTCGGACGGTATTTTCTAAATGGAATAAGTATTGGTGGATTTTGAACATATTCGGTGCAGAATTGTTTAGAAGAATACGGTGCCCAATTTCCAGATGCTGCCGTTGACTATAAATAACTAGAATATTTCATGAATGGTGTACTATTAATTACCTACGAGTAGGAATGCATAACTGACTAACTAAGTTCAAGTAGCTTATTAGAATATCTAAAAATTTTATAAAAAGTTCATCATTTGTATTAACTTTCAATATCCTCCTTGTCATCATTTTTAGTATGTATTTAAAATATCAATCTACAAAACAGAGGACTACCTACTACCGTATTTATTCTTGAGAAGCTAAAAATATAATTCTATTATATTATTCTATATATAATCATGGATAAATGCCCCAATGGTTAAAGAATTCCAATAATATACATCCG
>JABXWE010047724.1:0-10467 GCA_014611495.1 Limonius californicus
ACCCCGATGACACCAATACGTGAAACCAAATGGTCCATGGATAAAATCCCTTGTTTAGGACTGCTTATTGGAAACGGTTCCCCAAGTTTCCAGAATATAAATATAAAAACAAACCATACTAGCACAGTTAAGTGCTTTGCAAATTCGGGTTTTACTAAAATATAACAGTTCAATATACATAGATTTGCTTAAAATAAATTCTTACCAAAAGGAATATTGCTTATACTACAATAAAAAATGTAAAACGGGTTGAAAACGACCACCATTACCACCAGCAAGTACAAGGTTAAGTTCCAGTAAAAATAACGCGAACTAAAATTTAAAAATCAATTCGCTGCAATGTATATAAAATTATATAAATACCTTGAATCGAGCCATCCCAAAATTTCAAATATTATAAGCTCGAACATGGTACAAGATAGGGCAAGAATGACGCAGAATATAAATTGAACCAAAACATGTCGAACTTCGTAGTCTTTAAAGAGTTGTTTTACGAAGAAAAGCCAAGCCCCAATAAAGAAAAAAATCTAAAAGGATGTATACATTAAAAAGAACTATTATTAAAAGCGGGTTTTCGTTACCTGCGACACCAGCATAACAAGAGTATCACCTGAAAATTCCATTTTTAAACGGTTACATCCTTAATTATTCAGTTAAATTTGGTGGGTTTATTTAAAATAGTATAAAGCCGATTTGTATTCTTAAATTTGAGGTTATATCGCGTCAAATCAAGTACGTGACACGAAAGGTTCGAGCGAGTAGCTGCACCTACAACTGCGCTTGCGTAAAATTCGTAGACGTTCACATTTGCCAGGTTTTGTTTACATACGAATTTTGACGGCGGTTCTATCCGGCATACAAATTCGTCATTAGGTACACAAAGTGGGACAGCGATTCGAACATTTTTGTCGTTGGCTACACATAGTGGGACAACGATTCGAACAGATTCGTCGTTGGCATGCACAATGGGACAGCGATTCGGCAGATTTTGCGTTGGCTACACACAGCAGGACAATAACTCGGAAATATTTCCCGTTGGCTACACATCACGGCCCCCACAATGGTGGCACACATAGTGGAACAATAATTTGAACAGATTCGGAGCTAACTACGCATAGTAGACAACGATGCGAACAGATTCGTAGTTGACTACACGCAGTGGGAAAATCAATCGGACTGATTCGTCGTTGGCTACCCACTGTGGGACAACGATTCGAACAGATTCGTCGTTGGCTACACACAGTGGGACAGCGATTCGGATATATTTTGCGTTGACTACACACAGCAGCATAACTCGGACATATTTCCCGTTGGCTACACACAGTGGGACAGCGATTCTGATAGATTCTGCGTTGGCTACACACAGCGGGACAATAACGCGGACATATTTCCCGTTGGCTACACACAGTGGGACAATTATTCGAACATATTCTACTTTGGCTACACGCAGTGGGACAACGACTCGGACTTATTTCTCGTTGGCTACACACAGTGGGACAGCGATTCTGATAGATACTGCGTTGGCTACACACAGCGGGACAATAACGCGGACATATTTCCCGTTGGCTACACACAGTGGGACAATTATTCGAACATATTCTACTTTGGCTACACGCAGTGGGACAACGACTCGGACATATTTCTCGTTGGCTACACATAGTGGGACAATGACTGGGACAGATTCGCCGCTGGCTACACACAGTACATAAATGAATCAAACAGATTCGTAGTTGACTACACACAGTGAGAAAACGATTTGGCAGATTCATCGTTGGCTACACATAGTACGACAAGGATTCGGACAGATTCGTAGTTGACTACACACAGTACGATAACGAATCAAACAGATTCGTAGCTGACTACATGCAGTGAGAAAATGAATCGGGCAGATTCATCGTTAGCAACACACAGTGGAAACAATTCGGACCGATTCTTCGTTGGTTACACACAGTGGGGCACTGACTCGGGACATATTTCTCGTTGGCTACACACAGTGGGATAATGATTCGAACAGATTCGTGGCTGCCTACACACAGTACGACAACGAATCAAACAGATTCGTAGTTGACTACACACAGTGCGATAACGACTCGAACAGATTCGTAGATGACTACACGCAGTGGGAAAACGAATCGGCAGATTCATCGTTGGCTACACATAGTACAACCACGATTCGGACAGATTCATAGTTGCCTACAAACAGTACGATCTCATTTCGAACAGATTCGTAGCTGACTACACGCACTGGGAAAACGAATCGGCAGATCCATCGTTGGCTACACATAGTACGACCACGATTCGGACAGATTCGTTGTTGAGTACACACAGTACGATAACGAATCGAACAGATTCGTAGCTGACTACACGCAGTGGGAAAACGAATCGGCAGATCCATCGTTGGCTACACATAGTACGACCACGATTCGGACAGTTCGTAGTTGACTACACACAGTACGATAACGACTCGAACAGATTCGTAGCTGACTACACGCAGTGGGAAAACGAATCGGGCAGATTCACAGTTAGCAACACACAATGAGACAATGACTCGGACATGTTCGTAATTGACTACACACAGTGGAACAACAATTAGGACAGATTTGTCGTTGACTACACACAGTTGAACAACGATTCGAACAGATTCATAGTTAACTACATGCAGTGGGAAACGAATCGGGCAGATTCATTGTTGGCTATACACAGTGGTACAACGATTCAGTCAAATTCGTAGTTTACTACACACAGCGGGAAAACTTCTTTGCAGTTCCTTTCACGCCCAGAGGAATGCCTGTACGTGTATTTAAAACAGAAGGTATTGTCACATGGTGAAAAAAAAAGTAAAGAAGGTTAAACTCCTACTGACAAAGAAATACAATGCCGTAAATAGTTTATTGGTAAATTCAAAATCAAGAATAGCTTGGAAAACTATAGACTTTAAACTCTCATAAAATAGAAACATTGACGAGTGTCCCAATCGGCTAGAAAACTGGGAACAATACTACCAAAAGATATTAACAAAAAGCCGACCACGTTTCCAAAATATAAACTATGAATCGGAACGAGTAGAAGATAGAAGAAATTGCAGTGGAAGAAGTAAGACATGCTCTAAAAGGCATGAAAAATAATAAGTCCCTTGGCCCTGGATATAAGTATACTTACCCGTAGAACCTTTTAGACTCTCTTCTAGTAGTACTTGAATGTTTGATAAGACTCTTCAATAAATGTAAATGGGGAACCCCGCTGAACGGAAGACTACTGTAATTAGAAAACAAGAAATGGTCAAATTATAGAGGTCTGAATGTTATAGTATCCACGGCTAGACTGTATGGGAGAACATTCAGAACAAGGATAGAGAAGCAGGTGAAAGAACTCGAAGAAGAAAATAGATTTACATCGGGAAAATCGTGTATAGGTAATCTGTTCTTGTTGAAGCAATTCACAGATAATACCATAGCACACGGAAGCCAACAAATACTTTAATCGACTACATTAAAAAAAACAATTACCTGCATTAGTACTGACACATGAGATGAATGCAGGTAGAGAAATGGCCGAAGGTAGTTTGGGAATGGATCCTAAGTAAAACAAAAAACCCACGAAGACCAAGAACCCAATGGAAGGATGAAATAAGCCGCCATGGAACGAAGAAATCTGATTGAAGATACGTGGCAAGACAAAAAAGAAGAGCGTTCGAAATACAATAGACGGTCTATATAAAAGACGCCATATATACAGAGTGTTTCTTAAGTAATGTCGAAAACTTCAGGGGGTAATTCTTTGACCAATTTTAAGACAAAAATTAAGAATGAAAATGTTTCCCAATATGTTTTATTTTCAAAATCCGTAAGCAGTTTGAATATTTCCAGAAAATAATTAATCAACTCTTAAATAAATCAAAACTTCAATACATAATATGTACATTAGACATTAAATAAATTGTTCAAAGAAGGGACCGCGGTGGTCGAGGTCACAGTAAATGCAGTTGCTCCGTTGGGGCGATCGAATCCCGACTGGGGCAACCGCATTTGGTTAGTTAAGTTTAGGGTGCATGTTGCATGAATGTTTAGTGTGTAAGGGACGCCCGCACCCCCCTGAAGTAATGCGAAAGCGGTTCCGGGGGGGGGACGGTAGTATGAATGTGTAAAAAAAAATTGTTCAAAGTGTCTTCACTGACTTCCTTGTGCTAGTGCGCCTGCTGCCATTCTTCCCGCCATTGATTGCCGTACACGTTCAAAGATTCCAGATCTATTCTTGATAGAATTAAAAGAGTCCCCAATTCTGTTCCGCAAATGATTTACGTCCACAATTGAAGTTTTGTACACTAGCTATTGGACATGCCCCAAAAAAATAAATCTAGAGGGCTTTATCTTGCGATCGCGGTGGCCATACTTTCTCCGCTAGGTGCTTCCATGTCCTCCCATGACTTGTCCAACACGACCTATTCAGCGCCCTAGCGGCGATACTAAAATAAGCTGGAGCATCATCGTGCATAAACCACACAGTATTCCTTAGCTGTAGTCGAATATCTTCCAATAACACAGGTAGCTCTACGTCAAGAAAATGCCGATAAGAATCACCAGATAGACGTTCAGGTAAGAAATATGCACCGATGGGATAATCTCCAATAATACCAGCCCATACATTGATAGAGAAAACGGATGCTGGAATCGGCTTACCATTATGGAATGCAGTTTTTCTACAGTGCACAAGTGATTGTTCTTAAAGTTCATTATCGCATCACCAAAAAAATTAGCTTCATTTGCGTAGAGTATTACAGTAAGAAAGTTAAGGTTTTGAACAACTGCTTCAAGTAACTACTGACGGAAGCCGAAACGTTAAGAGAAATCTTGTGGCAACAAGGCTTGCACACGCTGAACATGGTATGGGTAGAGTTAGTAAAATTTGCAAATTTTCCATATAGTTTTGCGGATTACATTTATGGGCACAGCAACTTTTCTTGCATTTGTAGAAGGATTTTCCTCAACTTGACGAAGTACTTCTACCTGTAGTTGTGATTTTGTAACCGTTGTTGGCCTATCGGAAAGGTTAGTTTCTATTAGATATAAACCGAACTCTCTCAATATACTATACTATACAAACATATTACCACATCGTAATCGTCATGGTATATCCGCCATAACTCCAGTGCATTTCCGCCCGCAAGGCCTCAACAGTAATGCAGCATGCATAAAAACAAAATAATATTCACAAGCTACAATGCAAGAAAAATGATCACTATTTCAAGTATAACTACAATTTTTTGACAGTTTAAAATGTTGAAATATATAAAATGACGTTAACGTCGGTGGCATTGTGATTCCGGTTGTCAAATTTGCACACGATTTGGTTTTTAAATAGGTTTAACAAAATTATATACTTTTGGAAACATTCAACATTTCGAAAAAAGCATTTTGAGGAAAACTTTTATTTCTAATTTATTAATTAAAATTGCCAAAAATCAGCCCCTGAAGTTTTCGATATTACCTAGGAAACATCCCGTATATATAAATAATTGAACTGGTAATATATTGATTGCTACATACCGCGATGGTATCTAATGGTACTGATTATTGCAAATCTAAAACATGTTGCCTTACAAACTAAAAAAATTTAAATGGCTGTAAATTTTATTCGTAGTGAGCATTTTTGCAAGCTATTGGAATTTAGGTATATTATATATAATGTACTTAATAATAATAATAATAAATTACAAGGTCTTTTGAGGTTCACAAATGTGTGTTACTAAATTAGCGTTGCGTCTTACGTCACGTAATGACGTTTCCTGAAGAAAGTCATTGTGAACAAACTTTATCTTTCACGCATGCGCCATTATAGGTGCAGCTACTGGCCTGAACGTGTGACAATTGACTGCGCAACTGCCACAAACGTCATATGAAAATATGCGGAAATTAAATTAATGGAATGAAAAATAACTCAAAATGTACGGAATATTAACCCAAAAATACTTAAAACTTAATAAGGAAATATGAAACAGCTTGTTTTCCTTTATTTACTCAATATTGCGGCGCGTTTAATTAAAACGTCGTTTAAAAAGCAATATTGCTTTTAATAATGCCGCTTTAAATACGAAATACGTATCAGGCGAATAAATTTAATAAAAATTAGGATTCCTAATAATATTGTATTAACTTATAATAATAAGTCCTGCAACAATTAGTAATTATACAATTTATTAATTACTACGTACTTAAATACGATATTCGTAATTTCAAACTGTTGAAATTATTAATACTACTATGTCTAAAGAGCGGATTTATATGCGAACAATTTTGATGAAATATGTGTGTCATTTCGACACAAATTGTTTCAAATATTCGCATATATACACATTTTTCAGAATTATGCTAAAATAGGATAAAATGCGGAAATATGCAAAATATGCAGGCAATATGCATTTAGCATCCGTTCTTTAACTATGTCTATTAATAAATTTTAATTCCAGCATAGTGAGATAAACAATTAATATTTTTATTACCTGTATACTGGAGTAGCTTGGATATTTGATATTCGAACATGTCTTCAATATGTAAAACTGCACATTACTTTTTGTGACGTCACCACTGCGCTACATTAATTTCTGGAACTACAAAGTTTTGAATTATGTGTAAATTTTAAAGAAACACGAAAAAATATATTTTTGGGGGTTTTAAGTGTAAATTTTGAAGTCCCGGAAATCATTCAAAGAAAATGTTGACGGTAATTTATCAATTTGACTTCTGTCAAAGTGGCAGTTCTAGATTTTAAACATTTTGTTTAGAATATTGAATATACAGAGTGTTTCAAAACTGACGCCCGTGCTTTCGAGAATTCAATCGGGGGGGCTAACACAAAGCGAAAATTAAAAGTAGAAATTATTATTTATAGATAGAAAAACAAAAATGTAACATTTATTGACTTTTTTAAAAACTAATAATCTTAGTAAAAAAGGTATACTCCACACTTGTTGTCGTAAAATGTGTTGAATAGGTTGGCTCCTGCTTCAAGGCCAACATTCGCACGATTTATCATTGAAGCACCCTCTGTGTATGTTCATTTATTGACGCCACAGTAGCACAAATACGAGCTATGACATCTCAGGATTCCCAGCAAACGTTTTCTTTCAAATGTCTACAGAATAATAAATCCAGCCGATTCAAATCCGATGATCTAGGAGGCCATGGTATGGGTTTACCTCTTCCAGTCCACGTTTCAAAGAAATTTTCATTCTCACTTGTATTCCATAATACGTGATGGTTTGAAAGGAAGTGATTTACAGATAGACGGGAATAAAATCAAGTTATGCCATAGTTATAAGTATATTGGCGTAACAATAACGGACAAGGGGACCACAGGAAGAGGCATAAAAAATAAAGAGAACCAAAGTAGAAATGTAATTAGAAGTTTAAATTCCATATTGTGGGTGAAACAGCTAACTGGGAACATAATGAATAATATTTATAAAATAATTATTGAGAGCATTGGTACTTACAGAGCAAACATTCTTCTTCTGGAATCTTAATGAGAGATATGGCAAATACCTCGAAGCTCTCAAAATAGACTTTTTGAGAAGGGCTAGTGGAACGTTACAACACATTCCAAATGACACGATCAGGGAGGTGATGCAAGTTAAACACAATATAATCGACGTAATAGAAATGAAGAAACTGAAATGGTATGTACATCTATGTACGTCGAATGCCATAAGTAACGTTGCCAATAAAAGTATCTGAATGGATTCCGCCGAGACATAGGAAGAGAAGAGAAGAATATGATATCAAGATAGCTCCAGAGCCATGAAAAAAAGGAAGGGAATGAAGTCGACTGGTGGAAGTGGAATCCGGTTAGTGTAAAAAGCTCACGTAATATATATATATATATATATTTTTTTTTTCGGCTGTTGCATGGCCCATCCAGCGTGGAATTGTTTCGTCCAGATAATTTTTCCAACGACACGGTGCCAGTGGTACTGCATTCTGTTGGAAGATAAAGTTCCCCCCGATCGATCAACATTTGATGATATGTAGCTCCTGTGACTGTGTTTTCTTAAAAAAAAAGAACCATACACCTTCGTACGAGATACAGGACAGAACACATTCACTTTTAGAGAATCCCGTAAATGTTCTACCAACACTCTCGGACGTTCAGTCCCCCATATTCGGACGTTGTGTTTATTCACTTTGCCACTTATGTGGAAAGTTGACTCGTCACTGAAAATTATCCGCTCGCAAAAATCATCTTCTTCATTACGTTGCTGCATTTCAAAGCAGAAATGTCGACGTTTAATCTTGTCATCTTCACTTGAAAGCCTCCGTGAATGGAAGCAATATTACGAAGAATTGCTGACAGAAAATAGACCCGAGTTTCAAGATATTCAGTACAGTAGATTAGCTACGAACAGACATAATTTGGAATACATAACGGTAGAAGAAATACATACAGTCTTAAAACGTATGAAAAATATACTCAACTGGGGTTCTCCACAATTGAAAAAGAAAATTTAACAATTTGAATAGGTATACCTATAGGAGAAAATTGTCTATCTACATTACTATTGGCTTACGATCAGATCATTATTGCAGGAGATGACGACGACGACAGAAAATATATGTTACGAGAATTGATAGATGAATATAAACGGTGGGGATTGATGATGAATATGTGTTTAAGAAAATATACGGTATAGGATGACACGGTTAAGATGTAATTTCTAATATCGGAATAATTGAACACTGCATAGTGTACAGATATCTCGGCGTAACTATCACAAATCACAAAATAAATGGAACTCTATGGAGTAGAGATGTAAGCATAATCACAAAGGAAAGGTTGTACTCAGCGATTGTAGAAAGCATCTGACCTACGCATGCGAGAAGTGGGCTTATTCAAAATAGAAAACAAATGCTGCTATCTACAGAAACGGACTTCTGGAAATGCTCAGCTCCAACTTCTAGAATCCAGAGAGTTAGAAATGAAGAAATAAGAAATAGAGTAGGGATGCAGAATAAAATGGAGAGTAAAATTATAAAATGGTATTGAGGATGACAGAAGAACAATAGCCGAGGAGTATTATAAAGGGGTCGCCGGCGGACAGGGGGAGAAGGGGGAAGACCGAACTGAAATGGAGGACAGAAGCCAGGAAGTTATGCGGATGCACACCAGCAATCGATGAAACATTGAAAGGCTGATATATGTATAACTATCACAACGAGGGGATTAGAACTGAAGATATTTTAAACAAAATAGGGCAAGGGAGAAGAACAATCCAACTCTTGACTTCCACACTATGGAGCAATGAGATTTCAAGAAAAACAAAAAATACAATATATAAAACCATTACAGAAAGCGTTGCTATATAAGACTCAGAAGTATGAATAACGAATGGTTCATTGAAGAGAAGGTTGATGGTCATGGAAATGGACTTCTGGAGAAGAAGATGTGGAGTCTCGACGTTGGAAAGAATAGATACAGAAACTGGCTATAAGACAACACTGGAGGTAAAAGGCTCTATAATAGATACGGTCGAGAGGAACCAGTTGGTATGGTACGGAAACCTCAGAAGAATGCAGGACACAAGATGGCCTATAAGATTGTATCAATGGGCTCAATGGGAAAAAAGGATGAGAAGAAGACCGCGAACAAGATGGAAACAGCGAGTCGTAGAAGCAATGAGATCTACAAGTCTGGAGGATAAAGATTGGGAAAACTGCAGGCCATGGCGTATAAAAAGCGATAGGCGGCATCAACCGTAGAAAAACCGCATCTATATTATATATACAGGATTACTACCAAAGAAATAGACGCTTTTAATATGGTATAAAACAAAAGTTACCTGTGATATCGACGTGCATTTTGCGCTGTTAGGTTGAGGAACTGTAGAAGTATTGGTAGGACAATTGGTAGTACTGCGCAAGGATAATAGCTAAGATGACTACAAACCCTATGGAAAAATCATATTGTGTGTTTGAAATCGCCAAAACGAACTCCGTAACTGTTGTCCAACGACATTTTCGAACACGTTTTGGAAAACCACCATCTACTAGACAGTCGATCCACGATTGGTACAATAAATTTGAAACGACAGGGTGTTTATGTAAAGGCAAAAGTCAGGGAAGACCTTGTGTGTCAGAAGAAACAGTGGAACGTGGTCGTGCTGTTTACCAACGAAGTCCAAAAAAGTCACGTGCAAGTTTGGAACTACAAATTCCGCAACAAACTGTGAAAAATTTTACATAAGCGACTGAAAATGACGCCTTACAGATTGCAGTTACTAGAACATCTACTTGAATTTTGTTACTTTTGTATGTCCTAGGTAATTTTAATATAGGGACCGCGGTGGTCGAGTGCGAGAACGCATTGACCACTCGAGGTCACACTGAATTGCGCTTGTTCCGGCGTGGTTTCGAATCCCCGCTGGGGCGACCGCAATTCAGTTAGTTAAGTTTAGGGTGCATGCTGCATGAATGGTTA
>JABXWE010047725.1:0-10812 GCA_014611495.1 Limonius californicus
ATTAAATTAAAATCATCTTTAGAAGCTGACAATTAAGGGCCTGTATCTCCCTTAGTATACACTTTTTCAAAAAATTTTATTGATGATATATGCTCTCAAACGTTGATTAACTATTATAGAAACACGTTGTATAAATATTGTGCTGCTTCTTTCTGGAAAATTTAATGATATGTTTAAGGTAAAATTTCACCAAAAACAAAATAAAAGGCCTCTTGAAACATTTATTTCGGTCGATTTGTGGGTACCATATCTTACTTGCATGTGTTATTATTTATTTTTATTTTATAATTTAAATTTCTTCTTGAAACCGAACGTGAAAACCATTACTGTTAAAATTTACAAAAGGAAATTTGGTAAAAGTGGTAGCAAGGTGTCTACGTAATGTGAAAAATATTGATCGGATACACCTTTACAGAGAACAGGAGGAAATGCTAATAACAATATAGTACTATTAAACGTTGAATATGTAAACTAGCTACACTATAACAAAGTTGTTGTAGTCTGAAAGGCACCAACTTAAAATTTTTAGTTTGGTACATTTTCATGGCCGAAACCTAAAACTTTCCTGTAAGGATTATACGTAATTAAAAAGAAAATTTGAAGCTGTATTGAATAGTGCGAAAAACAACTTATCATTCTACTGAAAAAACAATGTAGCTAACGTTTTGTATACCTACCTAAAAACGAATATTATAATTATATTGTAATGTCGCCCATAAACAGTGTGGCATTAATATTAAGTTCTATCATTTCAAATATTGCAAGGGTTTTTATGGCTTTTGCAATTTTACAGCATATTCTATGATTATGCACAGGTAATTCACGGTTCTAGGTGAAAATCCCGAAACAAAAATCCCGAATCAAAAATCTCGAAAACAAAATCCCGAAAACAAAAGTCTCGAATGACAAAAATCTCGATCGACAAAAATCTCGAAAGACGAAATCCCGAAAACAAAAATCTCGAATGACAAAAATCTCGAATAATCCAGATTTTGTAGTTATTAAGTTGTATACGTATTATACAGCATGATTCACGTCAGAGTACGCGCCTGAAGGTCAACAATATGCAACGCCATCTACATTTCCGCGTCTGCGCCGATTTCTAATATCTCTGATATGATTCTATTTAATTTTTATTTAAAAGTTACTATTTAATATTTATTCTATTTAATTATAAATGTTTACATTGGACATGCGCTGTGGAAAAAATTATACATTTAAGTTTAAATTTTGGGCAATTCATCTTAAAAAATCTACACTGTTGGTGTCAGCATATCGAGCAACACAATTTTGCTGCCGGACTATCACATCTCTGTAATGTTTCTTCTGTGCAAATACATTTCTTCCCTGAATATATTGTTCAATTGTGATGTTATTTAGCTGCTGTTCCTTTTTTAAGCAGTCTATCAATTTCCAAATGTTTGGATGGTTAGTTGCAACAACTTCGTTAAACCGCCTATGCCATCCTTCAACGTAATTGTTTGTTCGTGGTAAATTTCCTTGCACTGCGTTATGACAGTTCCACAAATCATACAGAAATGATTCTGGCAATTAACACCATGTAGAAGATGCACGCCCTTTAATCCCTACAATTCTTCCTCTGAAACCTATACCTATGATTGGAAACGAATATTTACAATTCGATATTTTTGTCATTCGAGATTTTTGTCGTTCGAGTTTTTTGTTTCCGGGATTTTGTCTTTCGAGATTTTTTCATTCGAGATTTTTGTCATTCGAGATTTTTGTCATTCGAGATTTTTGGCATTCGAGATTTTAGTTTTCCGGATTTTGTCTTTCGAGATTTTTGATTCGGGATTCTTGTTTCGGGATTTTCACCGGACACCGTAATTCACGAGTGTACAATTTCAAAAATAGGCAACCCAAAATACATACCACAATATACATTTTTTTTACATTTTTATTGATTGTATTATGAATTAGAGATGCCTGTTGATGTGCTTGACAGTTTTGAAAATCTTTTAAAGTAATAAATTGTCATCATTACTATTTTGTGATATTTGAAGTACTTAAACTGAGATATTGTTAAACAAGATTTTGTTGTTTGCATTTACACTTATTTTATTTAAAAGTTAAGTGAAATAAAATACTGGACCAGACATTTCTGATTCATAATAATGTCAGTAAATATTATACAGGATTGGACGAAAGTACGGAACAATTTGTAAATATTTCTACATGGCAACCGCGATTTTGACAAAATGATCTATGTGAAGGTTTCGATAAATGCGGAGGAAATGAAGGTATTGACGGTTAAAAAGACTTTCGGTTTAGCCCGAAATGATATCAACTTCTATATTTTAAATGAAATATCCTGTATATTTTTTGATAGATGGATAGAACTCTTTTTTTTGCGAGTTCAGTTTGATGCCCTTATTTTTACTAATTCTAGAGATATTGAACACTAACGTTAGGTCACAGGGGTTTTATTGAATGGCTCGCTCGTTCCCCGGATCTGATTTGATTGGGGACTATTGAGCATCTTGTAATGGATGTTAGTAACTGAAGAATTTGTACGTAGACTTAGCTGCTACCACGAAGTAAATGGTTGTCATTTTGAGCATCGATTATTTATGCTTTTTAATTTGTTTGTTTTTCATTGTTTTGTTGTCATATTTTGGGTACTAATACAAATTATGAAGCATTACTGTTGAGTGTTTTGTTCAAAATCCCTAGAATTATTCAAAATAAAGGCCTCATTGAACTCGCAAAAAAGAGTTCTTTCGATCTATCAAAAAACATACACGATATTCCATTTAAACTCAAAATTTGATATCAGTTTCGGGTAAATCCGAAGTCCTCTTAAACTGCCGAAATTATCATTGTATTTGCCCTCTGTCGGAACTTTCATGTAGAAAATTGTGCCGTAATAGATATTTGCATTGTCCCGTACTTTTGTCCAACCCTGTAAATCGCAGTACCTTGTGCAATGTATTTTACGCTCCCGTAAACCATCTGGTACATATGTATTTTCTCGTAGCATGTTTCAATATTCTTCAAATTTTGTCACTTTCATTTTAAAATTAACTATCTAGTTATTAAAATTGTATCGTTCTTTTATTGAAGTATATTGACCCACTATTTCACAAATAATATGCAAAATTGGTGTAGTTGTTTGATAAAAAAAATATGTACCTACTCCTCAATTATAATGGATGTGAGACGAGGCTTTTAGAAATGTATAAATAGAGTGCATTTTCTAGCTGACAATCTAGGAAACACTGCATTATTAATTACAGCAAAGGGTGTCGTACGGGATCCTTTTTTATTATTACTGTTATACATATTTTTAAATACTGTAATTTCTGCATTTGATCAATTGGAGTGAAACATAATTTACAGCTTTCTTTAAAGTTCAGATTTTATGTTATTAAGTTTAAATTTACAAAAATTGCAGAATTTAATTTTTTGATAACTAACTTATTTTTATTTTATTTTTAAGCATTTTGCCGCTCTATGTTTTATGCATAATCATTTGCGCTTTAATTGTGGCATTCAAACAACCTAAAATTACACTTCCATGTCATATTTATACATACATTTACTCTGAAAAAATAAGCTGTATGGTCATAATTATGTATTTTAAACTACAACTAACATTCTATTTTTCTTTCATTTCTAGGTAGGTATATAATAATATTTACAAAGCGTCCACCTTAACGTGTACAAGCGTACGCCAACGATTTACAGAAATGCTAACCTAGATAACAATATGGGGCATATCTGCGCTACCTCGGTCATTGTATATAACATCAACTATTTTTATATACATTTTGATATTCAAATGCTCTTCGTTGTAAATTAACTGACGAATGCATACTAATACAACAACACTTGTTTTGATAGAGGAACAATTTTCTCAAACGGTACAGTATATTATTTTCTTAGAATCCTCTTCTCATTGTTATTAATACACAAAAGACAGTACTAATTGCACTAAGCAAAGCGATCAGTTGCATGAGATAAAGTTTTCGGTATTACTATCATTTGAGAATAAACATTTTCTTTTCCGATCTCGTTCAACTTCCTTCTAAAGTAAAAAAAATTAAGTCTCCACCATATTCTTAATTACACAGATAACCGTCAAAGCGGTTAGATGTTTCGAGATCAGAAGAGCAATAGAATAATGACTTGTGAAAAACCGAACAGTTCTCTTTTTAATTCGTTCGTTTTCCTCGTGTAATTTAAAAATAAAGACCTAGTTTCCCAAGATTTGCCAGTTCATTAAAAATTTACATAAAAGCCGAGTTCTTAAATGCTATCGTTTTAAAACAGTTTTATTTTGAAAATTTGCATACAGTTCAATTTAAATAAATTACGTGTTGGATATCGTGATTCTCGTCCATGCGAAAGAAGCAAAAAAAAACAGCCGTTCCGTTTCATGGTGCAAATTGGCAAAATATCGCGATGACGTAACGCGGCATTTCTTAAGCGTTGGCGCAGAGTTTGACTTAAAAAGCAATTAGCGCCGTGAGAATTAGACTAAAAAACTTCGTTCCTTATTATAATGTAAGACAAGACCGCGCTAAAAAAAAAGGCTAAAAGTCAATCAGTTCCGTGCAATTACACGGTGGTCGTATAATTATTTCGAGGTCGTTACACCGTGTTCGCAGTCGGTTTTTAGACGCGTTCTTCGTCCTTCATGCACCAAGAAGTGCTTGAGATTCCGTTAAGTAACTCGAGCTGCGCTGTTGGTTTGCAAGAACACCTCGTTTACACGCACGTCTGTTAAATTGTCTGTACGTAAAGTAATTGCCTTAATCAGTCGAGACGAGTGTAATTCCAAGTAAAGATCATTTAATTGATTTATTATAGCTGGTACGCTGGTCAATGATGCCGTTTTTACTGCAATTGCCAAGCATCCAGCCACTCCAGGCAGTGGCAAAGATGGTAGTGCATTTAACATTAATTTTATAGTTAATTACCGCAGTAACTTAATTAGGATTTTACTGTTTCACATTAGTTATGCCGTACATGGTTTTCTTAATAAAACCTTCACTATGTCAGCATTCACTGACACTAAAAACGTTTATTTAGAGCCGTTCGGAACATCAAATTATTTTTATTATACACAGTATGTTTCTGGATATACCTAGTCTATAATAGCGATTGTTTCTTAGGTATATATGGAGAGTGAATAAAATTAATTAACCAAAACCCCAGAGTTTCTGTGGAACTCAATACATTTTTTAACTGTGGAATTATTTGAATTATACAGGGTGTACCATGACGTGACTACTACACACAGGAGAGGTGAAAAAAAATCGAAACTAAAGAGTGGTTATTTTCTCTAAATAGACTATTAACGAAGTTATGGCCTGTTTCAGTTAAATACTGAAGCAACCGTAACAATAAATAATATTAAGTGGTATTTGATACAAACTGTCTACGTTACTATGGAATTAATATTTTGTAATTGTATGACAAACAGTAAAGCACGTTAAAGTTGATTTCTCTGCTTGCGCTTATTAACAGTGCTGATAATGTTATTTTTACAACGCGAGAGTACGCGGCTATCCATTACATGTACGATTTTTGTGATGGAAACTCAGTAGCAGTTGTTAGAGAATATGGGTTGAGATTTCCAAATCGGCGACTACTAGACTGACGGGTTTTCCAACAACTGCACAACCGCTTACGTGAACAAGGAACTTTCCCAATACAGCCAGTACTATACAATCAGGACAACATACTGCGAGAAATTGATAATAATCCCAACACCTCTGTTCGTCGTACCACGAATGCAAATTTGGAGAACATTAAAAGGTCACGGTCCATATTCATTTCATATCCAGTCTGTTCAAGCCCTCTTACCTACAGGTTTCTATAGTCGCATGGCATTTTGCGGCTGGATCATTCCAAATCGAAACCTACGTAATAGAATTTTATTCACGGATGAGGTAACATTTACAAAGAATCGATTAATTAACAGAAAGAACAGCCACTATTGGGATTTGGAGAATCCACACGAAATCACAGTGTCAAATTATCAACATAGGTTTTCAGTGAATATCTGGTGGGGAATTATTGCTAACATGCTCATTGGTCCATTCGTTTTAAGAACCATTTAACCGCCGACAGATATTTATATTTTCTAGATCATTTCGGAGGATTGTTAGAAGATGGCGATCAGACATGGTATGTAGTACCAGCACGATGGTGCCCCTGTGTACTTTGCATTACGTGCAAGACATTTGTTCAACGGTTTGAAGGACGCGTAATTGGTAGAGGAGAACAGCACCCCTGGCTCCCAAGATATCCGGACTTAACTTGTTTAGATTAATATTTGTGGGTCCGTATGAAAGATATGGTATATCAACACCATCAGAGACTGTTAAATATCTTAGGAGAAGCATTTTTGAAGCAGCAGAACTAATTCGGAATAACAATATGTTACGTAGAGCAACTAACCATCTCTTACGAAGAGCAAGAATGTGTCTCGAGAGCAACGGTGGCCATTGTGAACAATCTTTATAGCGAATTTAAGCAATAAAAAAGAATGGCTTTTCTGAAATTATAATTATTTAATAAATAAGCACTCTGTGTTGTGAAAACGGTTAACTTTATTAGAATTTTTAACTGTATTTGGTCTAAAGATTACGTACACGAAGTAGTGACCTCACGTTGTGGGATACTCTGTATTTATAATTCAATGAATACTGTCATATATTAATTGTTATGTTTATATAGTTTTCCTCTCTATAAAAGAAAAGAAAATACAAATGAGCATATTTGAACGGTTTAATACACCAAATAAATCGAATACATATACAGAGGGTGTCAACTTGAAAACAATGTGATGTATCTCTGGAAGTAAATAAGTATTGAACTTTTCTAGAAAACGTTTCTACAACTCATAGAGGGAATCATCATGACTCTTAAAGTAACCTTCCCCATTTAACCCCTTGGGCTTTAGGTGCCCTAACAAAAAAGATTGTAAATGTGAACATCCACTTTGTAATACGTCATTGAAAAGCTCTTACAAAATGCCATTCAATAGTAGCACAAATTTTAGCTTAACTCGTTTCAGAATAATAGAATGGCCCCCAAGATTTCCATATTTTGACCCCATCAGACTTTTTCTGTCATCTACAAAACTCAGCTTCAGTTCATCGCACAACTGCGACAAGGAATAATTCAGGTGTTCCGAGCTATTGAGCAACAAACCTTTCAAAATGTTCCGAAAGAATTTGAGAGTAATTTTACTATTCCCAAAAGAATAATGGAAATCATTTTGAATATTTAAACTAATATTTTGAAAAACCTTTCGAAAACTTTTGAGTTTTATTTTTTTATTTTCCGAAACGTTTCGGGAAAAATGTGTTGTAAGAACTTTTCAATGAGGTATTAGAAAGTGGGTGTTACCATTTGAAATCTTTTTTTGGGGTACCTGTATCTGAAGATATTTAATGGGGAAGGTTACCTTATGAGTCACGATGATTCCGCCTCGATGTTGTAGAAACGTTTTCTAGAAAACTTTAATGCCTATTTCACTTTCAGAGATATAATACATTGTGCGGTTTCCAATTGACAGACAGTATAAAAGTTTTTTATGAATACATTTTATATTCTATAACGTTTCTTGGATTTTGAGTTAAAAAAGACTTGCACTGGAATAATCTCAAATTTGAAAACAATGTGGTAGTCAAATAGGCGTTCAACACAATTACTTTTATACAAGTCATTGGTTACATTATTTACTGTCAAACATAAACAAAATTACCATAACCGCACATTTCGCTAAAAATGACAGCTTCTTACTTTTAATTGTACAGATTAAATTGTAATATTTTTGAGAATGGACTACAGTATCTATATGTATATCCACTTTAGAATACAATCTTCAAAAACAACATCGTTGTAAACATTTATTTTTTTAAATGTTGCCGCTATTTACGTGCGTTTGCTAACAAAATATTGGCACACACAATTATCTGCAATATGTCTTACCTGTAAACTTTCAAAAACTTTGCTCCATGTAAAACAAAACACCACTCCACATTGTAATGTCAGAAGTGCGACGTTTTTTTGTGTGGTATGGCCATTCCGTTCACCTGACTTGAACCGGCTTGATTTTTAATTGCAACATCTTTAAGATACTTTTACCACAATGGAACAATTATCATTCATACCGTAGATAGCAGATTTTATTAAACTATAAAAAGGTGCGTGCTCATACTACCGTAAATATAAGAAATAGACGCAGAAAATTTCCTTAATTAAATCCTTTTCAGCTACTTTCAAAGAAGTTAAATGTTCTTCAGAATATTGGAAGGTTAGCGCATAAAAGTGACTATTCCAATTATGCGTCGGAATTAAATTAAAAATGTTTTTAAAGGATCGTGGGCATGCATTTTGTATCTCTAAATTTGGTCTAACGGCTTTCAAATGTTAATTTCTTATTTGAAAATTAATATAAAACCTCCACAAGTTGACTGCTATTAATTAGCTTGACTCTTGGTAATTCGAATTAAATTACTTCTTTAATAATTTTATCGTGTGTTTATTGTTTATTAATGCAAATTGATGTATGTTTGAATTCAGACAAATTACTCTCTTTAATCAGATTTGGAAGTAAAATGGAATGTGGGAAAGAACCAACCTCGCGTTAAATGGCGAGCTATTTATCAGCTTCAATCGCTTTAAATTTCAGACGACGTATCTGAAATCTAATTAAAATGTGACAAAAAGTATTTAGAAGCACCGTGAATTTAATAAACACATCACAATGTATTAAAGATGAACTGATTGGACAAAATTGGAATATTATGATTAAGCACTGTGACAGCTTAGTAGCCGAAAGCTTTATCTGATATTAAATAATTAAATCAGAGCTTAATGGTTAGCAGTAACTGCAAACTAACATTTACAAAGCTCGAAGTGCGGAATGTTAAATATTTATGCGAGTATCTGCGATAAAATCTGTTGTCGTTGCCGGCAAAAAAGCAGTAGGAATCCGAAAAAGGAAAAGATATAACCGTAAAAAAGTTTATTGATGCTAATGATTTCGCATTTTAAATGAGCAAAGCGTTGTAACGCAGCGACAAACTAGACCACCTATTTTGGAATTTTATTCCCGATGTAATAAACTGCTTTTTGCTCATTTAAAATTCCATTCCGAGTAATCAACGATTTAACCAATTAAAGCATATTGTTTAATGCCAAAAAATTCGAGGCTTTCCAGTTCGTCCGTTATTAGGGAATAAATTCTGCTTTAATAAAAAAACTCAAACCCGTGCTCTGGTTTGAATTGCCCGTAGACCTTTCTCGCAACTCACTTTTTGCAATCGGCATTATAATAGCAAGTGGTTGCACAATGCATAAAGTGCCAATGTTTGATGTTAAATCAACAAACAGCTCGTATTATTAATTCTGAAGGGGGCTCGCGGCAAATTCTGGAGAGGAACGAATGCCAATAAAAACAACACAATTCAACAGGCCCGTGGCTGCAAAAAAGGCACGATTGTGTTCCCATGTAATAATACGCGACCGCTTTATAATAACGTTACCTAACCATGTAAGGGTATGAATTATACGCCGGTAATATTAATGTTGCTATTCTGAAACGACCGTTCGCGTTCGTGCAGTTACAAGCTTGGATGGATGAAAGTACTTCGCCATAATATGTGCTGTTCAAATAAATTGGCCATTGTTTGCACAATACCGTATTTTTCGGATACGTTTTTTAATGCATATCTGCCTACACGTAATTTGTTTTCAAAAGTTCAAATAAATGTCAGTGTAAAAGCATTGGAGCAGGTCTACTTTCCGAATATCGTTATAAATCAAGGTGAGGAAGTACCTAAAATGCTTCCTTTCAAAAACACGTTTTTCAAAAATGTGTATCACTGAAGTGTCTGATTTTCTTCTTAACGTCTTAACCCTCGACTTATACTTAGAGTAAGAGTTCTAAAAAACATCATAATCACCCAGAAAATGTAAGATAGATGTCAAAAGACAAGCTTTTCTCCCGTTTTTCGAACTTTGAAAAGAAATAAAGCTATATCTCCCCGAGCACAACATTTCACTGAAACCTTTTTTGGAAGAAGACTGAATAGCTAGCTTGCATATTTGGCGGCCGTATTTTCTCTTAACAATCTTAATTTATCACTTCAAGAAAGTATGAAAAATGTTTTTCTTATTTGGAATAAAATGGATGAATTCAAAAATAAACATTTGTTGTGGAGACAATGTTTGCTTGAAGAAGAATTTTAAAGGTTTTTCTCATCTTGACAACTTCACTTGACATTAATCGGAAACATAGCAACTTTGTGAATGAAGATCTCGTAACTTGGAACGGTATCAACAGAATAAAGTTCCGCAATAATCGAATCTATGATATCCATGATAACACCCTACTCTCAAAAATCAAATCAATGGTGCAATTCTGGATTTCAATGAAGAACGAATATCTAAAGCTCCACAAGAAAATTGTGAAACTATTTCTCCACAAGGTATCTATACGAAAAAATATTTGCACTATACTAAACCGTGTTCAAAAACTCCCACGTTTATAGTAGGCTGTGCATCAGTTATGCGTCGGTAAATGTATGTCGCTTCATAACCAGCTGCCGAGCCGCAAACACCTGATGTTTTGAGGTTATCTAAATAATTGTTATTTGACAGTTGATTACTTGTCTCTTCTGTAAGTAATTAGTTTATAGCTGTAATTCACTTTGCTGTTCATGAATTAATTTTTAAGTGTAAATTAAAGTTCCTCGTTTATAACCTCAATTTATTTTGACGTTTATTTTGGTTCATGTTTAAGTAAAGACATATTGTGTCTCTTGTTTT
>JABXWE010047727.1:0-20894 GCA_014611495.1 Limonius californicus
CTGTATGTCAAACTGTGTGACAGTTCAGGTAGTTAAAAATTTTGGCCCAACAAAATGTGAAAATGAACAAGCATTTAGTTGCAACTGATTTGTAATTTATTAAGGTAAGTAAATTACAGGTTTTTCGTCAAGATTTCTTTCTTTCTGTTACAATTTTCATATTGTCAGATTCTAAAGCTTAATATAGACGGGACAATCCCTAGGCTACTGCAATTGACTTTTTAAAAAATCACTTTGTATCTGCAAATAAGTAAAACAGTAATTATTTACGGCCCTCTGGATACCTAAAACCGCCTTTTAATCAAACTTAGCCCAGGTGCTTAAATAATTATAGTGGTCTGGTTTCCACAACAGGATTTTCCGTAACATTTCAAGTTATTGTTTAAGTCAAGTTTTTTTATTTTCCCACGGAAACCAAAAATATTTACAATCTAATTTTGTAGATTTGAATATTGTGGTTTCCGTACTAAGAGAAGGCAGGAAAATCCGCTTCTTATGTAACTTAAAAATCAAAATCGGTTTGGAATTCTTTTTTGCTACGAAATCTGTCTTAGCCTTAGGCGGCGGAGTATACGGGCGGCACATAAATATGTAAAAATGGTACAAATATAAGTCAGAATTTTGGATATCCATTGATATCCAAATCTGTCAAAATGTAGAGTTCATTCGTTAATATTCTCAGAAAAACCACCAAGTTAACGGAAATTCCATAATTTCTTCAAATGCCAATTTGAATAAAATTTTCCACACTTCCGCTGCATCACTCATAAATATTCCTATGACTTATTCCTAGAAAAACACAGTTCTGAAATAAACAAGTAATTTGTAATGCATAACTATTAATTATCCCAAATAAATCATTAGGAATACTAAAAACGGTGCAGTATGTCCACAAGATATGTTTATAACAGTGATTGGAACGTTACTTTTAAAAAATAACGCGTTCCCGTTACACATTATTCACTAATAAAAGTAACGCGTTGCCGTCACACGTTACTTATTTTCAAAAGTAACGCGTTCTCGTTACAAGTTACTTTTGCAAGTAACGCGTTACTATAGACGTTTCTTAACTTTTTTAAAATTTTATTTAATTACTCTTATTCTTTGAAATTTTGTTTACTGTGAATGTTACTTAAAAGAATTTTTTTTTGAATTAGTTTAAATTTTTTTATTTTTTGAAGTTTTTTTTACTTTTACAATTACAATTACAATTAAAAGTAACGTCAAAGTAACGTCTAATACGTTACTCGTTACCAAAAAATAACGCGTTCCCGTTACTAGATCTTTGTATACAAAAGTAACGCGTTCCCGTTACACGTTTCTAAAAAAGTAACGCGTTACCTGTAACGCCGTTACTTTTAACGCGTTACTTCCAATCACTGGTTTATAATTCTTCGCAATTTAACAGTAAAATTAATTATTAAACAAATTAACAAGTTATAAATATCAAAATCACGCATAGTATCCTACTAGAATGAATGACCTTGAAAATATAGTTTTCAAGATCAATCAAATATATGCTTTAATAAATTCGTTCTTATAATATAATGTGTCCCAAAACGTACCCACAATATTTTAAAGATGAACTCCAGTCGAAGAGTGGATATAAACATATATCCTAAACGTAACCGTTAACGAGTTATTGTTTATTCCGTAATGTATGTGGCTTAATTTTAGATCAGTTTCTGAAGTACAGACCCACTTGCCATGATCGGGTCTTTTGTTTGGAGAAATTTGGACATCGTTTTTAACAAATTAATGTTTGTAACTAGTCAGTTTATTACTGTGAACTCGTTAACGGTTACGTTTAAAACATATGTTTATATGGACTTTTCGACTCCAAATAAGTTCTGGAATTCATCTTTGAAATATTGCCGGCACGTTTTGGGACATCCTGTATAAGTGGTAGTGTAGTGTGTTTACAATATGTGCTTGAAATTCTTAGCAACTTAACAACACAATTAATTCTTAAACAGTTAACAAGTTTTAATAACAAAATCACGCATAATATCCTACTAGATTGCATAATCTTGAAATGTATGTTTTTCAAGGTCAATTCAAAGATATCCCTTAATACATAAAACATAGTTGTCAAATTCGTTCTTAAAATATAATTCGTAGTGTAGTATGTTTACAATATGTGCTTGAAATTCTTAGCAATTTAACAGTAAAATTAATTATTGAACAAGTTAAGTTTTAAATAACAAAATCACGCATAGTGTCCTACTAGATTGAATAACCTTGAAAGTATGTTCTTCAAGGTTAATTCAAAGATATGCTTTAATAACCTTAAATATAGTAGTCGAATTCATTCGTACAATATAATTCGTAGTAAATTCATTGATTAGACATATCTAAACAGTGACGTGTGTGTAAAATTCTAATACATACTCGAATTGACTACGTTTTTATGTTAATTATTGTAGCAAATTTTAAGCTTCCAGCAATTTAAAAAATCGCTGTTTCTTGGTATTTATTCCGTCATGTTTCATGGTTGACTGAATTGTACCACAAAAGCATGATCATTTAACATAATTGCTACTCCTCTGGATTTGTTAACGTTTGTGTAAAATGTTGGCTATATCCGGTAGCTAATATCAGCACAATTATAGAGTCAATAATTAAAATACGTCTGATTCCAGTTTTTTCTTGACCTTGCACCTGTCGATTATCCGGGACTTCATTATTCATAAAGGTGGACAGAGCGTGTGTACCTGCCTCAGGCTATCACTTCGTACCTTTTTTATGCATAAAAAAATCAGGCTCCTACGACCGCCAAAATAAAAGGTTGCTATTTTAATTTTAAGTACAATAATTTTAAATATTGGTTATTTTTACATCAGTGGTGTACTTTTTACACATTTATTAGTACTTGATTGTATATCAATTGTGTAAGCCTGTGTGGCTTAATTATCTCCATGTTGATCTGAAAAAAGATATTAAAGTTTATAAACATTCAAAGTAAATTATTTTGCCAGTTATTTTTACATAATCAGTTGATATTTATCATTATTGTGTTGGTATTAAAAATCGCATGTAAAGTTGAATTTGTGGTATAATTATCTTAATTTTTACACAAAGTCAAATAAAATATGCTAATGAGGAACTTTATTTTAAGGAGTTAATTGGATTTACAATTATATTTATGGTCAGTTTTGACTTTATACGTCTGAGTTTTATACCAACATCTTTTTATGAATTTTCTGTCATTTCAAGCCAGAATTTAGATTACAACCTTGAAGACTAGAATTACACTAAAATTATCAAAAAAATATTTCAGTAAATTACAAATCTGTACATTCACATACTACAGAGCGTATATACGATAAAAAATTAAGCAATCCGAAACAAATGTTTATGTTTTTCGAACACGGTAGAAAATCAGCCGCTAATTTGTATCATTAATTGTGTGTGTGTTATGTTACGTTAATTGGGATTAAACGCGAAGGTTGCCGAAGGTCAAAACTAAAAATCTTAGTTACGTAAGGTTAAGGTTGGTACCAGTTCTATTTTTATAATATGGATTTACCTATAACGTGATTACTATTAGATTTTTTCATTTAGTATTAACTGTATAAATTCATAAAATTTCAATTATAATAATTATTACTTTAACTTTACCTTTTATGCGACTTAACACAAAACAAGCTAAAAGTATGGAGACAATGATCGTTTGCAGTTAATTTTTAATTGGGTGGGGAATAATTCGCCGCATACACTTCGCCGACTACTATTCGCCGAACACCATTGACGGCAATACGTTTTTATCTACCAATATGTTCATCATCATCATTATCCCAATCGTGATCGTCGTATGTACGGCTACAATTCTTGGACGACAATTCGCCGTTGCACGTTTCACCAACAACAAGATTCACCGCTGGATACGATTCACCGCGACACGTTTCACTGCGACACGTTTCGTCATGGTACGATTCGCCACCTGTAAAAACAATGCTATGTCCGATTTGCCATAATACTTATCAACAGTGTATAATTCGCCGCTGGACAAAAATTCTAATTTCTTTTCATCATAATTACCATAATTGTGATTCCCGTTAGTACCGCTTCCGCAGTGTCGGTCTTAGCATATACAGATCTACATTAGGCAGTTTAATAGGTTTGTGTGCAATTCGATTATTATTCGTCGACTGCCATACGCCGCCATACGATTTACTGATAACACGTTTTTCCGCAGTACGATTCGACTCCATACGATTCACCGTCGTTTTTACCGCTTCTGCAGTATCAACTCGCCGTTGGTAAAAATACAACTATGATATAAAGTATCGACTAGCCGTTGTTAAAAATACTACTATGATAATAAAATCAAAAAAATGTAGGTAGGCTGTCAAATACAATAGATCAATCTTTACCAGTTGTATTACAAATGTCAAATACAAATGCAGAAATAAGAAAAAACATGACTTGAAATCTTTGAATGCACTGTTTGTTCGTATTATACATAAACAGTATAACAGTTCATAATAGAAAAGGATTCCCAGTTACTTTGATTCGTGTACTTAGAATTAGAAACACCATAGTTAATCCTTTATTCGACCTGTTTAAATTTATGCTACCGAGCTATCATATTTCGGCGATGTGTTCTCGGCGAAATGTTCACGAGGATGTGTTAGTGAATCGTATTTCGCTGATATGATATCGGCGAAATTTCCACGGCAAAGTGCTAGTGAGCGAATCGTATTTCCACGAAATGTCATCGGCAAAGTGTTAGAGAGCGAATGGTGCGCGGCGAATCGTATTTCAGCGATGTGTTCTCAGCGAAATGTTCTCGGGGATGTGTTAGCGAATCGTATTTCGATGACATGATATCGGAAAAATTTTCAGGGCAAAGATGAATCGTGTTTTCACAAAATATTATAGGCAAAGTGTTAGTGACCGAATGGTGCGCGGCGAATCGTATTTCCGCAATGTGTTCTCGCCGAAATGTTCGCGACAAAGTGTTAGTCACCGAATCGTGCCGCGACGAATCGATTTTCGGAGAAGTGTTATCGGCGAAATATTCTCTGCAAAGTGTTAGTCAGCGAATGGTGCACAGCGAATCGTAATGTTCCAATTTCGTTATACAGGAAAATGTTTGCAATTAAAGGTTTTGGAGTAGTTTTTATCCCACATTGACATATAAAAATCTTATTTTGTGTTGTTTTTTGTTAAATACGGATCCATGATTATTTTTCAATCGTTGGTAGAATATTTATATTTTTTTATTGTAGGTAAATAGGTATTGTGTTTTCTTAAGTAACATTTAAAATATTAGTTTGCAATTAATTCAGATTGGTATATATGGTGATTCTAAAAATGTGCGAAGAATTTTAGCCACATATACCTAGGGTTATTTAACCTCAAAATCACCTAGTACTTTTGTTTTATGAATCCATTAAAATGTAAATATTTTTTTCATTTTATCCTATTTTCACACTCAATTGTACATTTTTCTTGACTGGAAATAAGCTTGAACTGTTATCTCTCCAAAAAGACGTCAAGAAATCAAAATAAAACACGAAACAAAAAAGTTATTTACATTTTAGGGAAGTGAAAAACGTTGAAGTCCCTACACCTGTAACGGTGTAGAATTTTAATAAAATTTGCAACATAATTTAGAGGTTAAATATCCTCAGCTACACGCGGTTCAAGTTTTTCGCACATGTTTAGAATTACACTATACTATATCAATAAAAATTTAAAGCATGATCACCTGTAACGAATGTGGTTTTTGTTGTTTTAAACAAAAAGTTACAACAATACATTAAAATTTTAAAAAATTATTACTAACACAACACTCCTGTAAAGTTAAAAAAAATACATTTGAATCAGTTTTTTGTTTCTTATTTCCTTGTAATTTATATTAATTGCTAAGTAAATAGTACTTAGTAGTAATAATTTCAACGGATTTTTAATTAGATTTCTTTATTTAAAAATAAGTAACTGATTAGCATTTTTTGCCGAAGCACTGGCTGAAGTTATTAATAATGTGCTTCCTTATTAATTAGAACATTTTTTGTGAATAAATATTAACGGCTGACATTATTTTACCGATATTTTTTACTTGTTCTGATTATACCGGGTGTTAATGATTACAGGACCACCTGGCATTTTTCATTATTTTTGCAATTAACAAATGACATTTTGTTTGGTTTGGGAAATTTAAGCATAAAATTCGATGATTTGTTGGCAGTGTTGAAGGAAATTACCAATCGTTTCTTACTTTAAATACAACTCCCCGTATACTTTTATATGTTCAGAAGCAGGATAGAATCGGTGGCGGTGTACTTGTATTCATTTTTAATCTCTTCGAAAACGGGCATTAGCCAATTTTTTTAAACCCTGGTTATGGCAGTAGTCGAATGCAAGATTACTAAAATCAAATATAAATTTATAAATTTCCATATTTTCAGTAACAATCTCTATACAGGTTGACTTTAGGAATAGGAAGAAGCAGATTATACTACTATAACAAGCAAGCTATGTTACGTACAAACAACTCAAACCAGCTATAAATATGCTTGCAGTGAGTTCCTCTCATTTCCGGTACAACCGGAAGTGATTTTTAAATTGATAGATTCATATTTCTTCTGTATTCTAGATTAACTTAAAATAATCTTAAAAGTGATGCGTAATATACATATTTTTATTGAGAAAGGGGAGGTCTTATAGGCCATTAAACAGAAAATGTTTAGCCTCATAGACAAGTTCCAATAATAAACACAGTGTGATACGTTTTCGGTCTTCCTGAAATCAGTAAATTAAAATACAAATTTTGAAAATTTCAATTATACTGAATGAATACCATTTTTAGAATTAACATAATTCAAAAAAAATTGTAAATGCCATTGTTTAAATTCTTAAAGGCCTTTAAACAATTTAATGTTTAAGTCTGCATAACTAAAAGTTTTTGAGTAACTGGGTATTGGCCTCCAGGATCATAAATAGCTAAAATAGAATTTTTTAGGTCTTGTAAGCATCGACCGTGCTACCAAATGTATGCAAAATTCTATTAGTTTAAAGTTGGAATACCGGTTTTTGAATTAACAAGCATTAAATTCCGAATTTTTGAATCCAGAAGGATAAGAGAAATTTTCGCGACTTTAATGAAAACTCTGTAATTCAAAATTACACATTACCTTATTGTGAAATAATGAAAATCTTTCAAATTTGTGTTTCCGGTTTTAATATTTTTCAAGAGCTTATCCTCTCCATACATTTTTTATAAATTATTATATTTACAATTTCATCAAGATCGGACCAATCAGAAAATCAATAGTTTGCCTGTACCTGCGATATGGGAAAATGAAAACAAATTATCGTGAATTAGGACCAAACTTTTAGTAGCGAATGTTTAAATTCCTACTCAAATGCTATTACTAGTCCGCAGGTAGCATGCAATCTCTGAACAATAGCGTTGGTGCTTGTTGGTCTGTGGTCAGGGCCATATTTAACTTTCCTGGCAATGGTAGTAAAATCCTGCGATGCAACTTCTTATTGAAACTGGGTATAATTATAATATATATTATAAAATATTATAATAAAAGTGTAGTAGGTAACATTAAACTAAAATTATCAGATTACCATCTATTCCCTGAATATTGTTAAATATCTTAACGTTATAAAGAGTACTGTTGTCCACTAACGATGTAGGTAATCGTGTTAAATTTGTTTTGCATAATGAATCTTTTTTTTTTCGAAATTATGCTAATTTGATTATTGTTCTGGGTCAATTCAGTCTTAATTTTGACCAGTCGCAGTTACATCATGGTTTTCTGGAGATTTTTCGAAAGCGACGATAATATTCAAATTATGGACATTGTAAGCAGTGATATCAACGAGGACATAGATGTTGTCAATAGTAGTAGTGAAAGTACAAATATAAATTTAAGTGCAACACGCCAGTATCTTCCCGTTGAAGCGCAGCAAATAATTTTAAATAATTATAAAAATTAAACCGAACGCGGGCAGCCAGTATGGCACTATGAAACGTTATTATAACATATAACATAAATTATAAACGAAGGGCGTGTTACACACCGCAAGAAAAGAGCTACTCGAAAATTTTGAAGGATTGATCTAGGAATCAGGGAAACCGTAAGAGATACCTACTATTTATAATAAAAAAAGAAATTAGTTCCCACCGTAAGCGAAATATTTCAAGGAGTTAAATCAAAACAAATGTACTTTCCTTACAAAACTCCAGGAACATTACAGTGTTTGATAACAGATATGGGATTTAAATATAAAGTTTTAAATAAACGGCAATACATAATGGAAAGCGATCGCATTGTACGGTTACGCGACAAATACCTTAAGATGATTAATTTATACCGTAGGCAAAATCGATCAATAATTTGGTTAGATGTAACATGGTAGGTTATTCATGCCGTCATCAGAAAAGGTTGGACTGACAACTCAACGAAAACCGTCATCGATGTTCCACTTTCTAGAGGAAAGCGCATAACAATTATCCATGCCGGTAGTGAAAATGGTTTCTTTAACAACTGTTTGAAATTATCAGCAAAAAACATTAGCAGTTCCAACGCAGATTACCACCAATATATGAAAGCCGAAATGTTTGAGGATTGGTTTTGCACATTTTTACTTCCCAATATTCTGGCAAACAATGTGATTGTGATAGATAACGCATCTTACCATTTCAGGCAAACTAAAAAGATGCCCAACCAAAGCACAAAAAAGCACATATTATAGAATTTTTAAATGAAAATAATGTTTCTATTCCTGGCAATGTGAAAACTAAACCAGCTTTGTTAAAATTAATAGAACAACACAATTTAAAAAAAAATCATATTCGTTAATGAAATTGCCCTTGCAAACGGCCATAATGTTTTGAGATTACCCCCCTACTTTTGCGAATTTAATCCGATCGAATTAATATGAAACACTTGTGAGAACAAACGTCAGAGGGGCCTTATCAGAGATGCTGCTTATGAAATTGATAAACATTGGAAAAATTGCGTGGAACAACGTTAAGGTCAAACAGAAGTATGCTCCAAAAAATGAAATAAAACCTTTAATAATTAATTTAGCAGCTGATTCATCTTCTGATACCTCAGAATTTAGTGACATCGAGTCTGAGTAAATTAAACAAATAAAATAAAATGTAGATTTGCGTTTAATAATATTAGAAAAGCGTTTCAAATGTGTATATTATGTAATTTAAAAATAAAGTATTATTTTAAGCATTTCTGGTTGTATTCTTGATGGCCTACCTGCAACGACCCTAACACTTGCAGCTTATTTTTAAGTCAACAGCTTAACATTCGCTACTAAAAGTTTGGTCCAAATGCCAAAACACAATTTAAAACACCTAATACAATACTGCAACGTATTAAATTTTGGAAAAGGTTACAAAACCGTAGCAACCATTATAATATTTTGAACATTTCGTTTTCATTTGTCGAATTTTAACGTAAATGCATACAAGTGTAGCTTATCACGCAAAATAAAGAGAGAATTCAGACTTTTTTTAATTCAATTCCCGTTTGAAATTCTTCCTTCGATCAACATCAAAACTTTTTACAGTTTAAAAGTAGTATTTTTGTATTGTACAAGTCTCCAATTCTGCATTGTTCTAAACTAAATATAACAAAAACTAATTACAAGTTTATATAGAAATCGCTGTGCCGCTTTAATTCGCACTACTTTTTACATTTTGGGTTTCCTATCAACAACTTTCTAGCGGCAATACACAAAAACTTAACATTTTTATGACAAGTACATTAACATACTGACAATATCCTGAAGGTTGGACAGCAAATTAGCCATAATTATCGCTAATTTAGCGGAAAACTTAAATATGACAGTCATAAAGATTGTAAAGAACCGAAATTAGACTAACGAATTTTAAGAGCTGTAACCATTAAGAACTCTACTATGCAGGTATACAACAGAAGAAGTTCCGAAAAACCCGCCAATGGTAAAAATGTTAACCGCAATGCAATATCATAAAGAACTGCAATAAAAGTCAGCAATGAAAACCGAAAATAAACAAAAAGTTACTGTTATTCCGGTAGTAAATATTTTGCAAAAAGAACTAATTTTCTAGCTATGACGTTATTTGGAACATTAATTTAATAACAGGTTATGATAATAGTTAATAGACAGAGAGAGTACGCCAATTATCATAATATTAAGTTTCCGGAAGAAGTTTATTGTAGACATCAGAACAATAAAAAATTAAAAAAAAATGTAAAATATTTATAAAATACTTCGCTACTAAATCGCCGCATTTGAAAATTAATTATCTATGCGTCTTGATTACGGAAATACTGGTCCTTGTGTTTCTTAAAATATCCGTATTTATATACAGCGTGGTGATCAAGTTCCGCACAAAATACATAATGTTGTTATTTAATGTTTTTTCTCGCCTAAATTTTTTTTATCGTTTTTCGTTTCTGCGCTGTGACTTCATCGAAACATTTTTTAAATGGTAATTCAGTTTTTTTTTTCCTATTTTAATACATCATTTCACCATTTAATTGGTGATATAAAATAATTGGTACCCTACATAACAATTTTTTCGAGAAAACCCCCCATAAAGTTCACACAATTCAGAATTTATTTTTAATGAAAATAAAAACATTATGGAAAACGAGCCAACGGAAATTTGTAAATTGTCCCCCATTAGCTAGTAGGCGTTGACCAGCACGTGTGTAAATACTTTGTATCGTTCGCCAAGTATTTCTGGGCTGATTCTTTCCATTTTTAAATGAATCCGGTCTAAATTGTTTGGCCTACTAATGTAAACTCGCAATTTCACATCACCCCATAGAAAGAACGGCGAGGAGCGTTTAAGTAGCCTGCACGATCATCTGACTTAACGCCGCTACAGTTTTCTCTATGAGGTGATATGAAATCGCAAATTTGCATTAGTAGAACAAACTATTTAAACGTATTAAGGCTTCGGAATCGTTTATAAATGGAAATAATCAAATTATTTGGCGTGCGATAGAAAGTATTTACAAAGTCAATGCCAACTGGTTAATAATGGTCAATTTAAAAATTTTCGTTCGGTAATATTCTTCATCATGTTCTTATTTTCAAATTCAGATTTGTTTGAACTTCAAGCGTATTATTCTCAAAAACATTGTTATGTATGGTACGAATGATTTTATATCACGATTCAACTGGTGAGGATATCTATCAAAATAAAAAAGAATAAATGGGGCTGCCATTTAAAACAAATCATGATGACGGCACATCCCAGGAATAAAAACAGACAGAAAACAATTGAAACAGACCATCGCACACATGCATCTTCTGATTGCCTTTCTTCATACTTCTCGGTTATTCTACAAACCTTCTTCTAATTCTCTTTCTTCCATTGCTTTGTTAATCCTTTCTCTCCAGGTATGTCTAGATCGGCCTCGTTTTCGCCAATCTATTATTTAACTTTCAGAATTTCCGTATTTTCCGTTCCACTACGTATACTAGTATGTATGTAGTACACTATAGTATACTAGGTATCCTGATCTGTCTAGTTTTCCGCGCCCAGACCATATGATCTCTTCTTTGGTTGTTATGTATAAGTGGTGTCTACCTATTTCAATGATTGTTGTCTCTAGGGCTCCTGATTGGTACATTGTTCTGATATTCTATGTTCCGATACTCATTTCCGTGTCTCACGTTTATGTTTTTCTAAAATCAGTCTTTTTCAAGGCTCAGTGTAGATCTTCACATTATGGGCTGCTCAGTCCACCCGGATCTCACCGCAGACCAAGTTATTCGTACAGGATTTCTTTTCCTGTCGTATAGCATATAAATTGAACTTATTGGTTGAATATATTTTTGCCTATCTGTCCTAAAATGTATAATCAGTACTCGTTCCTGGAAGGTTTAATATAGTCTAACTTCCATGTAGTGATGTTGGAGAAGGTATATCATTCGTGTTTAGATAAGAAATTAATTTCATATATTTGGTAGTCGGCAACATTTTACGCAATATTATTTATTATATTATAAAACCGATGTTTTTACGATTACCGATACACTGTTGGGGCAATACTAAATTTTGTGGCAACATTATTTTATTCTTGACTGAAACATAAAACGATTCTGGGGAAAACAAAAATTGGAGATAGTATTTCATAATCCGCTCAAAATTGTATCTGCATACCTGACGAATATGGTAAAAGTTTGAAATAAAAACTACACAATATGGAGGTTTTACATCATTACATGTAACTGAGTCTGGCGGTCAAGATCCTGACAAGAATATCATTACATAGAAAAAATCATTAAATGGGAGTTCACTCTATGGGAGTTCGAATGTATTTTTAATGATCCTACAAGGTATAAATATATTCATTACTACGTTATTCAGTCGAATAAACCAACTTCACTGTTCTACTACCATAAAGAGTGCAGGGGTAACGATTATACGTTACAGGAATTATACGCTGCAGAATTTCAACGCCCTGAAAAGTATACGGTGTCAGAATTGCATTGTCTCCCAATCCCCCTGACTATGTTTAATACTTTTTCCAACAACTTGTTTACGTAAAAATATATTTAAATAAAGTTTTATAAAATTTTCCGAAATGTCAAAATAGATATCAAATACTTCTTAAATTAATTTATCATCAAAATTTCCTTCAGTGTTGACTCATTACTATTAGAATTAATATATTAATACAAATCATATTTATACATGTTTGTTGTGAAGTCCCGTCTCAGTCACCTCATATTACTCACTTCATATATCCCTTTTGATAACATACTGTAAACTTAAAGCTGTGGCTTTCTCACCTAAAATGCTTAAGAGAGGACTGCGGAAGAATTTTTATTGTGCCCAATTACCTGCCATAAATGACTGTTAAATCAGTTGCCAAAATTTGTTTATTTAAATCATCAACAAGAATTCTTTAGCCCCCAAATTACATAAACCACAAATTATAGGTTCCACGCTGGAGCTGAAAATTACATCTAAAAATAGTTGCGTGGATGCGCATTTGCATTTTAACCTTTGTTACAAGAAAACATCAAACCAGTTCCCATTCAGATAGGTCAACAAAGTTTAGCTCCACTGCAACATAACAGGCGCAAGTGGTAATTGGGTATTAAATGTTGTTGAACATTCAAACGAATTCGTATGTTGCAGGAATTGACCACAGTTTTCTGCGAAATTTATGAGACATAATATAGTAAAACTGGTAGTTTACATTTACATGTTGAATTAGGAAAAAACCTTGTTTCTGGTGATTCTTAGAGTTTCTTTTTTTAGATATCGTTCAATGCCACTATAAGAGTACAACAGTAGGGAACCTCAACTTTTTTTAGAGGAGATTTTAGCGTTTTTATTTGTCTATTTACACATTTGAGGTATATGAGACAAGGTTTTGGTAATACTATGCAAGGTTCACTCTATCTACCCTAAACAAAAACTACATGATTATTAGATATGAAATTTGTTGCTAATTGTTAAAAAGGCTTATTTTTATGGATAAACCGTTTTATTTGTAAATAAATTGGATTAACTATAATTAAATGGCATTAACAAATGCTTGCATATTTAAGAAAACACTGCATAGTCTATAATCTCAGGCTTATTTTGTCGATTTATGCCTAATTTACCATGTTTTAAAATTATTATTCACAAATTGCATTAGGCAGTGGATTAGGGACGTTATTTAATTTCTTGTTTTATATATTTCAGTCTGTGTCGTTTGTAACTATTCTGTATAGATTGGTAGTATATTTATATTTTAATAATAATAATAGGCAATTTCAACAGGTATTTATTTATTTTATTTTTTTTGTATTGTATTGGATTAGTTCCGTGCTGTCCAACTTGTAATGGAAATTTAAAGATTATTCTAAGCCAAATTTTATTTGGATGTATATTTAAGATTGAACATCGATATTTAAAATGTATATTGCCATTTTTTAAATACAGAACAGAAATTCTAATGTAGTGATAGCTAGTCCGTTTTACACCAACTTGTCTAACTTTATTTATTAAACATCTTGTAAGAACTTGCACAGAATCAAAAAATGCAATACCACAGCTGAATATTTGGTATAAATTTCATTATATTTAGTTGTCAGAAAAAGATTGTATCCAAATGTAAAATCGTTCATGTAGTTCCTATCTTTTGATTGAATACACTTCATATCAGAACATATGCACTCGTACACATTTATATTAATTGAAGTCCAAAATCTCACATGTTTACATATTTTTCATTGGAAAAGCTTTGAATAATTCCATTCCAGATGCCGTATTAGATGCAATGCGTCAGTCTTTTTGCATCACCATTTGAAAGTTAGGATTTACGGATTCCGTATTCATACACAATAGACTGATAAATAAGTGTATGTTCTGTTGGGATAATTAGTTCAACCGTATTATAAGCAAAATGGTTTTAGCCATAAAAGAAGTATAGAAAATTTTTGTATTGAAAAACTTATTTTTATTGCCAAGCTTTAGTTAATAGCAATTAAGCTATAATATTTGAAAAGAAAAGAGCAGTACTACAGGAAGAAGTGGTAAAATTTTTTAAAATAAATTAAGAAATGCTTGTAGGAAAAATGTATTAACTTCAGTCTATACAGAAATTGTGAAGATATTAAGGGTTAAGTTTGTACATTGTCAAACTATTACATTTCCTTCGTATCATTCATGGGGCTTAGGGCCCTCTAGAACGCTGAAAATCGAACAGCAGCCAATGTATAAGCCAATGCGTGTAGTATACAAAATAAATTTGTTGCGTGTAACGTTTATGCTTTAGTATTATTAAACGTTAAGAAATCACCAACAAACTCAAATGAACAATTAAAACATGCTAAAATGTCAGCAACGTAACGGAACCAAAATATAACATTTAGAAGATCGAATTTTTAAATTAAATTAATCTTCGAAAATTAAATTTGGGTTCCATTACGTTGATGACATTTTAGCATGTTTTAATAGTTCAATTGAATTTATTGGTGTTTTCTTAACGTTTATTAATACTCTACAATAAAACATAAACTTTACATTAGCAACAGATTCTTTTAGAACACAGATTTATTAATTATTTAGACTTAAACACAAAAATTAATTGTAAAAAGAAACTCGAATACTCTAGTTATAGAAAAGCTACACAAGCACGGAGTTACAGCATTCTAAAGTGAGATTTATCCGATCACTTTTTTGCGTATAATTGTGGTAATAGTTGGACCAATGTTTTAAAATTTTATGTACAGGTTGAAAATTAGAACCTAGTACCTAGCACCTTTTTGGGATACTTTTGCACAACGAATAAGATTATTTTATCAGAAATAGGACAAACAAAGCAATGTAAAAGATATTGTAGAAAACGCTTCCTAATCATCCCACGTGAGACATCCCTGGTGCACGTATTAAAACGAAACTAGGCTCTAATTTTCAAAATTAATGAGTAAGGTATGCGCATAAAATCTTCTTCTTCTTCGCTAATCCTTATGCCCTTTCAGGCGTCGGACGTGGGTTCCATGTCCTGCATCCATTTCCTCCATTCTTTCCTATCTCTTGCTAGTGTTCTCATCTCCTCTATCGTCTTTCCTCTTTCCCTCCCTATTTCTCGGATTTGGTCCATCCATTTTCTTCGTGGTCTTCCTTTTTTCCTCTTCCTTGATTTTCCTATCTCCATTATTTTTCTTGCGATTCTGTCGAGTTCCATTCTTACTATGTGTGCATACCAATTCAGTTGTTTCTTTTTTATTTTTTCCATGATTGGTTCTTGTTTTGTTATTTCTCTAATCCTGTCGTTTCTTACTCTATCCCATTTAGTTTTTCCCGCGATTTTCCTAAGGTGTTTCATTTCCATACCATTCGCAAAACATTAATCCAACTATTATCATAATTATATGCAGAAAAGTGATCAGACAAGTCTTACTTTAGAATGCTGTAACTCCGTAACGAAACATTTTCGGACTACGGTTTATCTGGACTTTTTTTCTTATTTTGGTATGGAGAACCGCTCCCAAAGTTTTACCACCCTGTATAAGCGCATTTTAGTGCATGGAATCGAAAATTTTAGGGATATATGTATTACTTTATATATTTTTATATTAATTTGACTACTTAATTATGATTTGTAGGCAGAATTCGGAAGTTCTATTGTAAGTAAAAGAATTGTTTAATGTTAAATTATGTTTAGGTATCAAGAATAAAAAATTTCAGAAAAAACTCTAGAAGCAAAATATCGAATTGACAAAATCAAAATCAAAATAATATAATATATATATATATATATATAAACTAGAAAAAACAAACATTTCTTTGGCAATGGGACCCTTAAGATATGAGAAAATAATAATTGATAATTTGACCCAAAATTGTTTGAGTACCGCAAGATAATAACAAAAATTTGAGTTCAAAGACATGTTATGCAAAGGAGACTAAGATAGAAGTGCAAAATTTCTTATCACCTGCCACAAACCAATACTATTAGGTAGGTCAGTAATTTCCATTCAGTTATCACAGGCCAGACAAGTTTTTACGTGTTTGCTACTTTGGATTTACTTTACAATTAGGTAATAACCTTCTACAGCTTAAATGCATTTTCTACGTATCATCAGCAGTTCTCAATCAAAATTTTATTTTATTTTTTAATTCGAAAAATTGACTTAATGGTTTTTGGAAAATGAATAGTACCATTGAATTCTACTTGAACCAATCTATTTAAATATTTGTACATATATCTGATATACCCTGTATAGATATATTATTATTGTGTATTATACAATCACTAAAAAACATAAGTATTAAACCGTAGAAATACCTAAAATTCATCCTTTTGGTGTACCTACATGTTTGTGTATTTATTAGAAATGTATGTTAAAAATATGAAAAACAAATAATATATAAACACACAAGTTTAATTGTGAGCAGTTCATGTTAAATATATACAGTGTGAGCATACTTTGCAAAAAAATGCATTTATTGACTCTAGATACGTTTTATAAAACGAGATTTTTTAACATTTGAGATTTTTGATATTCGAAATAACCGCTTTCGATATTTTACCTTTAGTCTTTTTCACTTAAATTATAGTTAGCCGTTACTACATTCAATACACAACAGCTAAAACAAATATTACTAAAAGACAACATTTCTTTTATAGTTTTGCTGTATTGTACATCTACATTTTAAATAATCTTAAACAGCTTCTGTTTTGGAAAGGAAAATCCGAACAGTTTCTAAAGCTGGATATCATAATGCATTTTTCTAACAACTCAGAGATATTATATACTGCATTAGCATTGGAACAAAATGTGTATCTAATTTATAGAGATTAATCTAATAATTCCACTGGGGTTCTTTTATTTTCCAACCGAAAGGTTTAAAGTAGATTGTAAACAAAGCAGTTTAATTATCCAAACAACAACATTTTAGATCTAAAAATGGATACCTGTAACCTTCTCAGAAATACAATTATATAATAATAACTAGTAATTACTAATATATGTGTTCCAGAAGAACAGGTAATTGAAATTATTAAATACTTAGCTACCGTGACGTAACTAAAGCACATTTCCGAAACATAATTTACTGGAAATATTGCGGTCAACGAGTGCGTACATTAAAACACCTAAAATCTATGTGAAATTGTGATTCATGACGACAAACAGCGGTAGTCTGCGTGTACTTTAAGCGCTGAGAATATACGCCAGGGAACTCCATCCGACCGGCGATTCCAATGACGTAGATCAATGGTCACTCCAGGTGATTGTTGAAGAATTGAACGTGCCCCCACTTTTAGAATATATAAACGTTTTTCCACTACATTAAGCCATAAGACGAAAATAAGAACTTAGAGTGACCATCTACCGGCACTAGTAAGTTCCAAAGGGCTCGCGAAATTATCGCCCGTTAAAGTCGCTTAGTTTTCGAAATAAATTCGCAACGTTTGTGCTATTTTGCAACAATTTTTGTGAGGTTTATCAACCAAACTGTTTAACAACGATGTGGTGCTTAAAGTCATTGTGCTTAGTTCTGCTCTTCAGTTTTGGATTATCTTCCAACACTAGACCGAATATTATTGTCATCGTCGCGGATGATATGGTAAGTTGATTTTTGAAATTTGCTCCAGTTATTGTTCGATCGGGTTATTAATAAATTGTATAATTTAACTGTTTCGTTAAGTAATTGCCCCTGACATTACTAGCCTTCAAAATTGCTCGTGTCTGCATTTTCACTTGCTTGTTGCAACAATTGGGAAGGTCAAGTTCTTTAGCTAACGGAGTTGATGGTTGAGGACAAACATTTCTTTGTACTTTCATTATTATATGGAAACAACGAATAAAAATTCGATTTAATTATTGCAAATAATAGAAAAATTTATTTGCATTGTTACTCTAAACATAAACGTTTTTATTAATCAAATCTAAATATTTTTGTAGTGAAATGTTTGAGGTTCTCAATACCTTGTATAATTTTCTTCGTCATTTCAAATATCAAATGATTATGCTCTACACACTTATGAAGATTCTTTTTACGCTATTTAAAAATATTAAAAAAGATATTGTTTGAAAATAAGAACAATTTATATGATTATTCTCTTTGTTTGTTGTACAAAATTGATCAAAACAGTAATTATAAACAAATTATAAATTTGATTGTAATCGATAAAAAGCAAATTTTTTAAAAATAACTCTAATTTTGTTGCTAACCCAAGAAATCCCGTTACAAACTAAAAACCTTGTGATTTTCAATTCAACTTTTGTAATAGTGCAACAATTGCAAACTGAATAGTGCGGAAATTGTTGAATAGCAAGAGAACGCCTTAATAGCAATACTTTTTTGTATTTCCTTTGTCCTTGACTTATTCCTGGACAATAAAAATTTAAAAAAACAATTTCTATAAACGTGCCCTTTGTCTAGTTTGTTAACGAAATGAGGTTGTATCTCTCTCACAGATTACATTTTCAGTCAAAGAATTGATTTTTAGAAAATTGACAGGAATTTCCTTATTTTATTTTAACTAAATAAAAATGTATTTCCTTACAATTTGAGGTTGTATTTCTTTCACTGGTTACATTTTCACGAATATTTCCTTCATCTATGATTTATTTTCGGACAATCAAAGAATTGATTTTTAGAAAATTGACAGGAATTTCCTTATTTTATTATAACTGAATAAAAATGTGTTTCCTTACAATTCGAGGTTGTATTTCTTTCATTGCTTACATTTTTAGTAATATTTCCTTCATCTATGACTTATTTCTGGGCAATCAAAGAATTGATTTTTTAGAAAATTGACAGGAATTTCCTGATTTTATTATAACTGAATAAAAATGTATTTCCTTACAATTTGAGGTTGTATTTCTTTCATTGATTACATTTTCAGTAATATTTCCTTCATCTATGACCTATTTCTGGGCAATCAAAGAATTGATTTTTAGAAAATTGACAGGAATTTCCTTATTTTATTATAACTGAATAAAAATGTATTTCCTTACAATTTGAGGTTGTATTTCTTTCATTGATTACATTTTCAGTAATGTTTCCTTCATCTATGACTTATTTCTGGGCATTCAAAGAATTGATTTTTAGAAAATTGACAGTAATTTCCTTATTTTATTTTAACTGAATAAAAATGTATTTCCTTACAATTTGATGTTCTATTTCTTTTACTAATTACATTTTCAGGAATATTTAATTCATCTTTGACAATGAAAAAATTGATTTAGAGAAAATTAACATAGGAATTTCCTTATCTAATTTTAACTAAATATAAATCTATTTCTTTGCAATTTGCGGTATTTCTATCAATGATTAACTTTTCAGGGATGGAATGATGTTGGTTTCCACGGGAGCGCTGAAATTCCAACTCCGAACATCGACGCTCTTGCTTATAATGGTGTAATACTAAATGGCCATTATACCCAGGCTCTGTGTACGCCTTCAAGATCTGCATTCCTTACTGGGAAATACCCCATCCATTTAGGTAAGTTTGCTCCATCAGGTCAAGTTCAGTTTTATTTTTGATTTATAAATAACCGAGGGCATTAACGGCTCGGCAATATCGTGCGATTCAAAAAATTAACAGTCATATAAAACAGGTTTCGCACTTGTTGAAACTGCAATTTTTGTTTGTGGTTTTGTGGTTTACTTTTGCTTTATTTATGTATAAAGATTATCACTTTCAAGGAAACGGTGAATTTTTCTAACCACAGCACAGTTATCATATGATACAACTAACATTTAAAGTGTGATAAATTAATAACTGACAATTAGACTCAAAACCTGATACAATTTTAAAACCAATTTGTGATATTTTAAATCAAACGTTTTAAGTTTTACTTTTAAAACCAATTTTTAAAGAAATACTTATGAATAATCGGCGTTTCGGCACTTATCAAGGTGACACTTGAAATTACACTTAATTATAAAGATGACGTAAATTTAATTCCAAATCATGACGAATGAAAATGAGATCTAATTCGGACAATAAATTAGATCATCTTGATATTACTTTTTGCTATTAACAATATAATAAAAACAATTACAACATGGCCTTCTAAACGGATATGTCAAAGGAATGTGTAACGCCTCTTATGATATAATAAGTATTACCTTTGATTTATGCACGATCTAGTTTTTACTTTATACAGGGTGTCCTTTAAATACCTTAAACGCTTCAGGTAGCACTCTTCTGTAAGAAATACAGTCCTCAAAAACACTAACACGAACTTCCTATAGTACTTAGTTTCCTCACACGAGACACTTAAAGAATATTATACTTGGCAACGTTGACGATGTCTTTGCATTTATGGAGAATTTAATTAGTAGGCCGACATTACATGACAAATGTCGAAAAACAAATTTTCTACTTTTCATCACAATACCATGGCCTTGCACTGTTGTCAAATGTAGTATTTACGAAATTTATCATTTT
>JABXWE010047728.1:0-12368 GCA_014611495.1 Limonius californicus
ATAAAGGAAGCGAAATCGCCGCCATAGCAAAATGTTCAGACATTCAAATTATTAATAAGTATGATGAATTTGGAAATATGGACGACCGCAATAGTGGGCGACGAAATAACGCTGTGTTACAAAGAACAATCCTTACAAATAGAAGTCTTAAGTTGAAGGAATTAATCAAATTCTGGCTCAAAGCTACTAGTAGAAGCATGTATATTTCCACTGCAAGTAGAACATTACTTAGTTTTGCACTTGCGTATTTTTATTAGGGGAGATCTAGGACGCGATTTTCTAAGCATTTCTATGAACTGAAGCACTTCGATTATTGAAAATCCTAATTATGACCTCCGATCTGGGGGTAGTGCTAATCCCAGTATAATCTATGGGCAGATCAGATGTTACAATTTAGTGAATTAACTCCTAGACTTCATACTGGCAATACTTGTACTCGTAGAGGATTTCTTGAGGAAATACTTCTACCAAAATGTGTATTTTCAATAAATAAGCAGTCAAATGCAGATACTAAGAAACTTCACATAACTTTCATTAAAAGATAGAAAAACGTTTGATGAAGGTATCAATCATACAATCATGGTCTAGACTAGACACATGACAATACACCAGAAAACGTATAAAACGAAAAGCTGAAAACGTAAGAAATGGTAAAAGACAAACGATAGAATTCACTGAAACAAACGAGCTAATTAGAAGAGTGATCAAAGAAGACGTCTACAAACATGATAAAGATCTTATACAGAGAACTATAGAAACAAAAGGCTGAACGTACTACAAAGAAAATTAAATAACAACAAAATCCAAGTAGAAGATGGAAAAATAACACAAAACAGAAGTAAAATAATCGAAAAACAGAAAGATATTATCAGAACTTGTACAACTCAAAAGTAAAACAGGAAAACACAACACAGGCAGAAACTACAAATGCAATACAAAATGTGGGATCAGAAGATATCCCGGATATCGAAATAGATAAAATAAGAAATGCTATAAGAGAACTGAAAAACAATCGCGCACCAAGAGAAGATGGGGTAATTCCGGAACTACTAAAACTAGGAGACAAAATACTAGTCATCAAGTATCTTGAAACCAAAAGGATCCCGAAAGAATGGAAAAATCCAGTAATCATCCTACTGCACAAAAAGGGAGATAAGTCAGACTTGGGAAAATACAGGCCAATTAATTTGCTAAATCAACTCTATGAACTGCTTACAAAAATAGTCACGCACAGGCTGTCTAGGTTCTGGCATATTGGACCACATACAGGCACTACAAAATATAATTAAAATAACAATTGAATATAATATGCACCTACATCTGGCTTCGTGGATTCCAATAAAGCCTTCTCATAAACTTGGGTAATAATCTACCTATTTGAAAGCTGTCGCATAGACTCCAGATACATTGAACTACTAAATAACATTTACAAAGAGGCAACCAGTACAATAAGACTAACTCAGACTCAAAGAAAATAAAAATAGGCAGAGGTATAAGACAAAATGATACAATATCGCCAAAATTGTTCACCTTGGTAGTGGAAGATACGATGGGAAGAATATGAGTTAGTCATCAACAGAGAAAGAATTAACAACCTCAGTATGCAGATGAGGTAATTGTATTTGTATTACCATTTGTATTACCATTTGTATTACCATTTGTATTTGAAAGAGCGGGATCTAGGACGCGGTTTTCTAAGCATCTCTATGCACTTAGGTCACATTTGGCCCATTGTACACCCTAACTAAGAATTTAGCCTATCTGGGGTAATTCCAACTCCAGTAGTGATTTTTAACGTGTCACACATCGCAGTGGCACGGGACCTACGGCTTTACTTCTTATCCGACAGAAGGCGCATTTTCAGATATTTGCCTATTTGAAAAATCTCACCGACCTCGTTCAGGTTCGACCCCGCGTCCCTAGAATCTAAAGGCAAATGCGCTAACCACTAGACCACCGAGGCCGGCCAGCTGAGGTAATACTAAAATCGAACAATGCAGATGATCTACCTACAAAAAAATCTAAAAAACTGCGAATAAAATCGGAAAAAGTAAGTTAACGTACAAAACGGAAACATGCCCACTAACAGCTAACACCAAATATACGATGCACGTCACCCAAATAAATATGGAAACAGCTATATTAAACATAGCAAGAAAGGATGGAAAAAGAATAGAATGGATAAGAGGAAAAGCAAAGATGGAAGATATATGCATAGCATATGAAAGTAAAATGGAGATGGGCAGAACACATAGCCCGAGGGAATAAAGATAAATGGACCCCGAAAGACAACAGAGTAAAAGCCATGGAACCGAAAAGGAGTCAAAGTCGACCTGTGACAAGAACGTACGGTGAGATATGAAAGCTAGCAGACAAGAGATGGATGACGACAGCGCAGGAAAGAGAAATGTGAAGGACATTGGAGGAGGCGTATATCCGTAATGGGATGAAGAACGCGTGCAAAAGAAGGAAACGAGAAAGAAGATTAGACAATGACGAACACGTGGCAAAAATAACTAGCGAGAGACTTATTAAAATCCCAAGAGACAGAAGCCAACCAAGTCGAGGCTGCCTTGGAGACCACCAAGAGATGGAGGGATTGCTGGACGTCAGAAGCATAAAACGTTGGAAAAATCAGGTCACGGACCTACTACAAGAAGAAGAATAAGAAGAAAAACCAGCAGCCAAATGAGATTAAATTTCATGCTTACCAGTGTTGGTTTTGGTCCACTATACGTCGTCTCTGGAAAGATGGACGATACAAAATACATCGAAATGTTCTAGGATAATATGATGGTATACAACCTAATAAGAATAGCCTGTGTGGTAAAAAAAAATATTTTTAGGGGGACAATGCTCCTTGCCGTAGAGCAAAACTAGTTAAATCTTGAATGAGAATCAATAAAACCGACAAGGTATACTTGCCAGCGTAGATACTAGACCTTAATTCAAAAACGAACTTGTAGCAAACACTACCGACAATCATATATAAAAGAAAACCCACAGAGGAACAGAATCAACCCAAACTCGCCTAGTTTCTCTGTATCTCGAATATCTCGAAGAGGTACTAGAAAATGGGTAAATTTTATTCCAAATAGGTACCAATAAGTTATTAGGAACAATGGCTGTCCAGGCAAATGTTAAAATTAGCGTAAATTTGTATAGTATAATTTTTTTAAGTTCGAATAACTATTTTTTTAGTTGCATTTCTTTATTAACCAAAATGTATGCTATGTTTTTTATTATATTGAATTGATTAAATACTTATTTGACATAGACAGTGAAATTCGAAAACCATTTGAAACTCGAGACTTCAATTTTCATTATTTTGTAAAATAATGCAGGGTTTTTTTATCAGTGAAGTGCATATTTCGTTGTGTAACCGCACTGTAATAATTAATTTTTAAATATTCACAAATATTGTGTAACACTCTGTAGCTTTTATCCAGAACGGTTATTAATTGTGAAACTTTACGCATGCATTCAATGTCCAACTAAATAGTTTATGTTGCACATGAATAATATGTAACACCTAGTCTTGAATGCAACAATAGGTCTTTGACGCATTTAGCGCTTTTGTTGCCCTCTTTAATCTCTCCACAGACGTCCACTACATAATACGTGTAAAACTACCCCCTTTTGTCAATTTTAACTCTCCCCATGGCGAAATGTGTAGCCCCTCGTGTGCGTATCCCTCTTTGCTGATTGTCTGTGTCCAAACACCACGTTACCATTGTATTTATCAATTTTGTTTTTAAATCTGTCAGGAAAAGCTGTAACCGCTGCATATCTGTATTATCTGAATGAGAAAGAAATAAAATACTCATTTATTTATTTCACAGTTCACTTTAATAATTCGTGTGGACTAAACATTTCTGACTTGCGAATATGCGGAGCAACCAAATGGCAATTTGTTTTTTAAATTGAAACTAATTTAAGAAATTGAACTGCCGTATTTCAATTACGCTAAAATAGTAGTTCCCAAAGTGTAAGCCCCAGGGGGTCGCAATATAGGGTTGGAAGAGTCACGAGAGAATTTCCAAAATAAAACAAAATGCCTCTTCAAGACAGTTATATCTGCTTTTCACAACAAGTAAACAAAAATTAATCAAACTTAAAATATTACAATTTTCAATAAATGCAAGAACCTAAACACAAATAAGTGTATAAAACAAATTGCACAGTAAAAACATTCTTGCGATGTATGTACTTGATTTTCAGAAACTAGCTGTTCAAATCTGGACTCTGTATTCGACACACACACAATAATATCATTTTCAAATTCCAGGCGATTTCTTACTTTATTTTGGTAGTAGTCATAGACGAAAAACATCATTCGTACAAATAATGTAGTAAATGGCACCAAACATTTTTTAGCTTTGTCCGCAAACTGTCCGCGGTATTCTTGCATTCTTTTGGTCCAAAATTGGTCAAATCTACGCTCTGAGGAAATAAGTCTAGTTTCAACATTCCATCACATGATTTCAATAAGTTTTTCTTTCGTGTTTGTCGAAATTTCAGCTTGTTCAACGGAATTGTGTAAAAACTGATTCATTATCCATCTGTGATTTTATTAACTGTTTTGAATTTATCTGGGGAAATAGTCAATGAGATGTTCTTTTAAATTGTGCAAACTAACTTGCATATCAGCAAACACGTGCTCAGAATTTATCATATTATCGTCCTTAACTAAGTCTTCCATGAGTTCTTGAACGCACTGGAATGAATCAAACCTCTTTTTTCCAATTGAAGTCGACCAGAAATTAAGTTTCTTTATAAATCCGTTAATTTTCTACATACTTGGCTGTTATTACGTTAATATCGCGGCCTTGAAAACTGCTATTCGGCGTGTTTAAGTGCTCGAAAATATCAGCAAGAAAAGCGACCCTAAGAAGGCAAGGGGAATTGGAAAATATGTCCTCATATTCCGGTTTCTCATTTTGCAGGTGCATCAGAAGTTCCGCTTTTAACTGGAAACCCCTCTTCAAGACGGTACCCGCCGAAAGCCATCTTACTTCCGTGTGATAAAGAAGATTTGCGTATAATAACCCATGTCTTCACAAAGTTTTCGACAAATACCGAATCTGCAATGCTTTTCCCTTGATGGAATTTACCACTTTTCTCGTGTAAAAAAACAGTGTAACTATGTAGCATTTGGCATTATCCCTTTTAATCAATAAGACCAGATCGATGTCCTCTGATAACCTTGGCACCATCGGTACATAGAGCAACACATTTTGTCCAGTGAATCTCGTACTTATTAGTACTTTGCATGAAAGTGTCGAATAAAGATTTTCCAAACATAGGTAACCCGAAATACATATCACAATGTACAGCGCCACCAACCAAACAAGTCCATCGGAAAATATGCCAACTAATTTTAAAAATTCGTTACGGTAAAAGTTTCAGCCAATATCTACAAGTTCTGCCGGCGTTGTACCTTCCCTGACAAAAGTGAAAGTACCTAGCAAATTGACAGGTTATCCCGTGTTTGTGTTTCTTAAATTTCTCTGCTTTCGTTCATCTTTATGAAAGATATCAGTCTTTTTAAGATTATTTTTGTTCGTCTTATTCGAAATAAGGTAGGCATATATTTTATAGATAATTTAAAGTATTTTTAAAAAGAAACTGTCGCATAACCTCAAAATATATTTTTTGCCTATTAGGTATTTGCTATTTATGTATTTATTTATAGAATCCATTTCTTCTAATTTGTCTACTAAATTTTCTTTTAACAGTTTTAAAAAAATTATATAAGAACGTAGGTACATAAGAAAAATTAACAAACTTGCAAATACACAATGCTACACGTTTAAATTTACCGCCAAAGTACTGTTGACGCTGAGTGTACCTCTAAAATACAGCGACACCACACCACGCCTACCCAAGAGACTTGTTTGCTTGGTGGCACTGTACCTACTGCGATATCTATTTACGGTACTCTTCCGTGATTTACCCTGTATATTGCAAGAATTATACAACTATGAAAAGAATTGTAGTGCCTTTTAAATATAAACAATAACATAAAACTCACTCAATCAGAAGGTAAATTCTGTGTAACCTTTTCAACGCCATTTTCTTAAATAGTTGCTTTATATAAACTGCGACAGCTCATAGGTGACAGTGACATTTAAAAGTTTATGAATCACGTAGACGTTCGCTTATTTTCAAAGGCCACCGCGATAAAATTGTCATTTTATGGCAGTATACTTATAATAAAAGCATACCGTTGAACGAAAGTGTACAGCATTGAGTGTATCACTTGTCATTCAATGAGAGGAGACCAAACAAAGCAGATACACTTCAAAATTTAGAGTGGTGTCATATTCACAGCTACTGAAATACGAAACTCTGTATTTTTTTCTTAAATTACTAACAACAAATATTGAATAGCTTACTGTCGATTTTTAAACCCATTTCTGGGCGAAGAAGAATTAAAGTTCAAATATTTAAATATTTCCAGAATCATTCAAATATTATGCTTAAAAGTTTACTATAATAATAATGTTATTTACTTACAGGTTTGGAAAACTTTAGTAGGTCACGTAATAAATAAAAACCAGTAATGTTAATCAAATGTAAACATAGTACAGGGTGAGCCAATGAAAACGAAACAGACACGATTTTTCATATTTATCGTCATTTTTTAAAAAACGTCTCGGGCCTGTCAATTTTTGTTTTGAGGGGAAAACTTTTTGCGTTTAATTTCAACCTTGTCACTTCAACCTCCTAAGGGTAATGAGCTTCATCCCTAAAATTTTAAATAGAAAAGAGGATCGAGTGATATGTAATTTTAAAGGGCATTAAACTTTCGTTTTAACGCTTCCTGGTTTTTCAAATTCGGTTCAGTAGTCTTAGAGAAAATGCCTTTTAAAGACCGCCAAAAACTGATAATTCATGATTTTTCACTTTTACCATAATTTACACCAGTCATGTTTTATTGATTAAGAGATTTACCTTAACTTTCACTTTATTAAATGTTCGAAATGTTGACCTCCAGCATCCATACAGTAGTACAGGTTTTGTTAAAATCAGTTTCGGACGTTTTGAAGTATTTCTGGGGTAATTTGTCGGCATTTTTTGTTGATCCGTTGACGCAAATCATTTAGGGATTCTGGCTGAGTACTACATATTTTTATGTGGTCCCATAGAAAGAAGTCTAAAGGGCTTAAATCTGGTGACCTCGCAGACCGCTCCACTGCTCCTCTTCGGCCAATCCATCTACCAGGAAATGTTTCGTCCAGGTACTGACGAACAACAAGGACATAGTGTGGAGGTGCTCCGTCGTGTTGAAACATCAACTCATTCACATTGTAACGGTCATTTTGTTCCATAATTTCAGTTATTCAGTTAGAAGCTGAAAATCTAATAGTGGGAAATGAAGCTATGGAAGTTGCACTTTTGGGTCACGCCCATCTCGCTCGTACTTTAGGTACCCGTAAGTTGACAATTGCTGGCATATCCCCTGCTAGCATTCGAAAAATTTTAAGAACCCATAAATTCCATCCGTATAAAATCCTTTCATTGGCCCACCCTGTATATCATACCCAAAACAGCTAAAAATGTCAGGAGTATTTTATTATTGTCTTATACAGACGTTCCTTCCATTTTACACATTTGCTACAGTTTTTCCAGCAATTACTAATAATGGAGATACATAAATTGCGACGCTCCGTATACTGGGATACTAGTTGGTGTGACAAAGATACTACATGTAACAATAATATAATATGTTTTGAAAAAATCGTTAATTAGCTTCCAGTTTCATCCCAATTTTATTGTGCAAAAAGCGTACCCTCTTTTTGCGATTGGCTTATCGTCTTAAAGTGCGTATTGTCTAAGTATTTAGTTCACGTAAACTCATAAATTCGAGTCACAGCTGTGCTATCTGAATGGCATTATTTCATATATTCTTCCCTTGTTCAAATATGAGGGTACATTATACCCCAGAAATAAAATAAACAGGCCAAGTGTAACACATGTCGAAGCGATAACCGTTTGTTATTTTTTTAATGGATCTAATACTAATAAAAAAAGCTCACGTACTTGTAATGAAATTGCATATTATATACAAAGTGTACCTAGAATATTCCTGTAATCCGTTAACCGCAACAACAAAAACCAGAAGGAATACGGTATGGTTAACAAAATGTTCTACAATTTGTAATATTCGCTATAATTATTTAATAGTTACCACAGTATAGTTTAGAGGACGTTATGGGTTAAAGGTCAGCGCGTTAGACTTCTACGCTGAAGGTCCTGGGTTCAATTCCCAGTACCAGAACATCGGATTTTTAACGGCCGTTATTCCCGCAAGGCAGTGGCAAAATGTGATTTTGCCGAAATGTCGTAAAAGTTGGATAAACTGATTACATTACACCCTATATAATCTGTGACATTACATCTGGCAACCTTATGAATGTAAGTCATATACTCTAGTATTTTACTCATAGATCTTATAATATCTACGTTTTTAGTAATATTGTTTGGCGTGTCTTATGCTGGTTTTTGAGTTTTGTTTTAAATTTTCTTGTTTGCTAAGTTTTGTAATTTATATAAACTTTTGACTACAAATTTTAGCATAACCTCAAGTGGTAGATAAGCAAATTCATCGTAATGGAAATGTTTTACACAAACTTGCATAGAATTCATAGATAATTTATTCAATCATCAAATCTGTTGCCAAGCTTTTTTGTATATATTTTATGTTCGAGGCCAACACATAGCCGCTATTTAACCTTATAAATAAATAAAAGCTATTCCTGGCATTTTGGACGTATGAAAGCTATAGACAGAACAACTGGTTTTCAATATCATTATCCTTCTAACACAAGTTTCGGAACAAAAAAAAACCCCCTGAAATTCACGATGCTAAATGCAACCATTATTTAACGATTTACTATCAACTATACGAATTACCTCTAGGGGTCGTATACTTATTTATTGCAATTAAAATTGGTATAAGACTTCTCGAAAATAAAACTACAACCCTTTCCCACAATCATATTTGCAAAATTGTAAATTGGACTGATTTGTGTCTCAGAATGGTGCAATCGCTAGCCAAGAACGCGAAATATCTGTTATTACATTAGAAAGATACTCCCAACTACTTTTTTGCAATCAGCTAATGCGCTGCAGCGACGTCGGATTAATCTATTGTTATAATTCCGTCTGGGATTAGAGGAGGGTGCAGATTAGCGGAGCGTTACAAAATACATATTCACAATAAGGTTTAATAACACAGTCGTTAGGACTAACTACTTAATGCGAAGCTCTAAAATAATTATATTGTAACATACGTCATCCCTGCCAAGCAAAAACGTACAAATATGGATCCTTGCTGCCCCTTTCGATTTTTGTAACATCAGGTTTGCTTGTATTTTTAAATCCTGGTTTGCTATCCTGTAAAATATAATATTATAGTCACTGATTTTGAAGGCAAGGAATTCATTTAATTTACATTAAAGCGCTGTATACTTAAAATTGCAATTTGTAATTTGCAGGTAACAGTTTACAGAAGAGCGTATCCAGCGAAAACGGGAGGGGGGGGGGCAGCTTTCTGAATCCAACTTTTTTCACGGGGGAAGAAGGTCCATGGAGAGGGCATACAATAATACACAATTACAAAAGAAAAACTCCATTTATTAATAAAATTAATTTTTGAATAGTAGTTTGCGAAAATTAGTTGCAAATTTTCTAACTACAGCTTCCACTAATTGTTCCTTGTTTGCAAAAACCCATTGACGATTAATGCTTAGCATGGCTAACCCATTTAACCTATTTTCACCAATAGTGCTTCTAAGCCATGTTTTAAGTCGGCGAAAGGAGTTGAATGGACGCTCTATAGTGCTTGTTGTCCAGGGCTATGAAAGCCTTTCTAATGGTTGAAAAAAAACGATTCGCTCTTTTTTAAAACCTCGATGATATCTGGAGCTTCTATTACCTCTTTCCACATTTTGAACCACAATTCCTCTTTTCCTTCGATGCCTTCCAAATTGTAAAAATTGTACAAGATGAAGTACTTTCATTACATTGCTCCAGTGAAACATCCCTCATGTTACTCGGATGGAAATGTGTCAATGAAATTGCAGGCGATTTGTTTGCAGAAAATTTGACTTCTAAAGATGATATGATGGAATCCAAGTAAGGAATTATTAGAGGTCTTTTCTAAAATTCGGATAGAACACGAGTGGCGGCTATATCAACATTCAGATGCTTTGCAATGTCGCCTGCTTCTTTCAAAACGGCAGCTGTGACGTTCTCCGCATCTTCTCGATGCTCTCTTAGCATGACGAGAATAGTTTGAATGTGCTGGTTACCTATAACTATGTCAAGTGCCTTTAATTGAAGTGTATTTGCTACGGGTTCCAGTATATAGGAATACTTCGCAATTAATGCTACTGACACAACAAATGAAGATCTGCACGCCACTATATGCATTTGATGTGCATTTTTTCTTGTTGCTGCATTATCCTCTTCAGCTAATGTCTCTAACGCTTTAACAATATCGACGAAGTGATCCTTACAAACACGGATGCTCTTATACTTCTCTGACCATCTAGTCTCACACAATTTAGGAATGTTCGCAATAAGCTTGCGTCGTTAAACGGACTCGCAAAAAAATATGATTATCTCCTTGACAGTTCCAACGCAGTTTTCAATTTCTGGGTTAACATTTAAGTCGTTCGTGACAAGGTTTAGCTTGTGCGAGGGGCAATGAAAATATAAGGCTTTATTTTACTTTTGCCTTAAGATCGCCTGCATACCCCCTTCTTTCCCAAACATGATAGAACATCCGTCGAAGCCTAAGCCCACACACTTATCAGGGTCTAGGTTGAAATTTGCCACAAAATCTTCAATGGCTTTGGCAATACTTTTGGCATCAAGCCTTTCAAGCTCTACAAAGCCTAAAAATTCTTCTTGAATTGTGATGGCCTCTTCATCGAAGAAACGTAATCCAATAGGCAGCTGTTTTTTGCCCGAACTATCCGCGGTTTCATCAGCCAGAATGCTGTAAGCGTAACTTTCTTAATCCGTGTGACGATTTCTTCCCTGATTGTAGTGCCACATAGATGAATTATTTCATTTTGTATGATAGGTGATCGGTATGACGCTTTTTTCGGTCCATGCTAACAATGGTGTTTAAATTGTGAATCACTTCCTTCGATGCGTAAACGTCGTAAGTCTATAAGTACGCCTTCACACAGATTTTTGCCCCTGAGAGGTAAATCATGTATGTCGGAAAAAATTAGGCAGGAAACAACTGAGGACAGTACTTCTTTGTTTTTATGTATTAATTTTCGCGAAGACTGGTGAAATAGGACGTCCACCGTAATGGCCTCCATGAACGATTTTGCAGATTCCATTGCAGCCTAATGCCCCTGGGTCTGTACATGTGCTTTGCTATAATCGTGCATGTCCTTGAACTTAGTGAAAGGTCTGATGATGGAAGACCAACCACCTCTCATCATGCTGGCTGACGGCGGAAACAACATACAATATTTACAGAAAGCACCCTTGAGTTGCTTTGAGTAAGCTAACTGTTGGGGTAAATCTTGGCACCGTAGCCCGAGATATACTCCTTGATTTGTTTTTTGAATGATCAAATACAACGAATAGTTGTGATTGCCTTTTTTATAGATTTATTGTATTCGAGTACATGATGGGCATGTGCCCCTTACAGCTGCTGGATTTGATGTCTGTAAGTATACTGTCTGACTGTAAAAGCTGTAGGGAAGCAACCCCTGCCTGGAGCATGCGCAATAAGAAACGGCCTTACATATCCCGGCCGCCTTGAAAAAAGTAATTTTCAATAGAAAACAACAAATGAACATAATTGTGGTGAACAAATGCAAAATACATACGTAATAAACTAGCTTACAATTAGCAAAATGAGACTAAGAATTCGAGCAAATTAAACTAAATTAACAAGCATGAAGCAATGCAATAATGTTCACGTAGCACAAACAAACGGTTAGGTTCCGTTGATAACCTTCACTGCACACCAAAACACTTAAGTTGCAGGTTGATTGTCTAAATCGTTGAACAATTCCACGATTTTGGTGACGGAACGTTTGACCGTGCATGTGGTTGTTCTGACGGAGACCACACGTACGATTCCATCTGGACCTGGGTGGACGTCGGTGATGCGGCCCATGCGCCACACCAATGGAGGTGTTTGCGATTCACGCAATAGCACGAGAGCGCCTGGTTGAACCGTCGAATTGGCACTGCGTTGCCATTTTGTTCTTGGTTGGAGCAATGTCAAGTACTCTTGAGACCATAGTCTCCAAAATCGTTGGTGCATTTGTTGAACCATTTCGAAACGGCTGAGCCGATTTTGTTTGACTTCGATGAGGGATGGCTCT
>JABXWE010047730.1:0-20459 GCA_014611495.1 Limonius californicus
TTAGTGGTTTAGAGGTCTGTTGGGGTATATTTTTAAACGAGGTTTTCTAAATTACTGTGACCTTATTTGTGTAGCAATTTGGCTCAGATTCAGTAACGTCATTGGCATATACAGTTGCTACGCCACTGTTGAGGTACAATCTAATTTTAAATACAAATAAATGTTCACGTCAAAACAATATCCTTTCAATTTTCAAACAGGATATTACATGTAATTGGCTTTTTATAAAGAGTGATATATAAATTCTCAATTTGATGGAAAAATCCAGGTGCTGATTTCGAAGGAAATTATTTTTCTCTGCCGCTGAAACTTCAAAAGCAGTGTACGCTAAACTGAGAGCTGAAAATAAATGAGATATGCTGTATTTGGCGAATAGCGCTATTTCAAACGCATTAAGGCTGTCACTACAAATTTCAGAATCATTACTCATTCCGATTTTAGTCTTTCATTCCGTTTCACACTCTGTGATTTTACCTAAACTGTCAACTCTTATTTTTGTGTGTAACAGAATTGAAATTGACATTTGCTTACCTTTGAAGTTTAGAGGCTTGAATGCATTGTTCTGATTTGCTCTAACAACTTTCAAGGAAACGTCGAGTTTAATTTGTTTTATTGCTTTTACGGCAAATAAATATACGTCCCTCGAATACATTTATTTTCCGGCAGAAAAAACTCAGCAACTGTGAAAACATCGTCGTAATACATTTTGCGTAGGCCGAAAAAATCATTTTCAAGTATAGTTTAAAATCAACCCATCATAATACTTATAGTATGGTGTTTAAAACATTAGAAAAGGGGTTTTTAGACCGTTATCCTTACAAACCATAATTTGCATATAATATGTCGAGATGATTTCGGAAACTTCAATGGACTTTATTGTATAATGAATAATTTCTCATATATCTGCAAGTGCTGACTACAAAATTATATGCAGTAAATGCGCTTTGTGTGCAGTATAAGTAAATTCTTTTGATTAGTTGCTGTCATGTTACATTAAGCAAAGTACAGTTTTTATTGCAAGTTGGACATATCTTTACCGGAAACGAGTGCGGTGATTTACTTGTGCAAGTGCCCATCACACAAACGCTTTTCAAATGGTTAAACCGAAAAATGTTACTTTTTCTACAAATTCTACCAACGGTCAATGCGCTAAAATGCCCTTTCAAGAACCGGAAGGAATGACTGATATTGATTTGCGCGAAATAATTAGCTGCCAGAGTGCTTCCGGTAAGTTTGTACCTTGTTTATGTTATGTACTATATAATGTTTCTAATAAGCGTCAAACTAAAATTGCATAAAAGTTTGTTAGTGTTAGAAATCCTTGTTATTGTCCAACCAAAGAATTTTTAATTTATTTCACACTTGTCTGGACAATTTGTTTTATTGAATGCCACGTCTGCCTTAGAATGTTTCTACAAACTGCCTACACATACCATACGTTCTAAAACATGTATGAGGTTATAATTAGTCTTTTACTTAAGCAGAAAATCAGGAAAGTCGTATCATCATCTTAGATTTCCGGAATAAGACGGATTTTCAAATTATCTAGTAGAGTTGATTAAACAGACCAAACCCGTTTTCCCACAATAATCACATACAAGGTGTCAATTTGAAAAAGTACAATGTGTTATAAGTTTGAAAGTAAAATAGATATTGAACTATTCTAGAAAACGTTTCTGCAATATTAGGTATCCAACCCCTTAGGCTTCAGCTACCCCAAAAAAAAAAAATTAAATGGTAACACCTACTTTGTGATACGTCATTCGAAAGCTCTTAGAAATTGCTATTCAATAGTAGTAATAGTAATAGTAAACATTTTTGCCGACTCCAATTTTTGCCATTTGGTGTTAGATACCGACGCATACCGAAACATTTATTATTTTGATAGTGGAGATAACTGTAAAATTAGTCATATATTGTAATATTGGACAACAAATATGTTCAAACACGTTTATTTTAAGAACAATAATGAAAAAACAACTATAAACAATTCAAAATAAGTTTTGCATGTACAGAGTTATTCATTATAAATTACCCACCCCTTATCATCTTTATTATAGCCTTTATTAAAAAAAGTGTTAAATAAAAGTTGTGTGCGTATGACTGAATTTTGTTAAAATCCAATCAAAAAAAGAGTTGCGTGCAGATTTCAGGGGATACAAGAAATATTAATTTTTTTAAATGGTTTACCCTGTATATTATTAAATTTTAGGAATGATCTCTTTTCCTGATTTCAAAAATGTACCATATGTTAACTCTACCTTATACCGTCTTTGAGTTATTAAACGTCGAATATCTCAGTTAAACTAGTTACTGTAAATATGGAAAAGTAAGCTATAAAAATGACAACTATTATGTTTGATAAGTGACATTTCTTTAATGAAAATGGTGAAGATAAAAAGTTTAAATATTTACTTGTTATATATAAAATAACAAAAATAAACGTGCAACAAAAAGAGCATATAGGGTGTTGTATCCAAATCGTCCAACACCATCAGAAAATACGTTCAAAAATATTTACCGAAAGGTGAATAATACCTGTAGTTTTAGTAGAAAAAAGCGTGTAGTTTAAGCAAACCAGGACGAACAGCTAGATATACGGCTTCATTTCGCAGGCAAGTCCATCCATATTTATTCGCGAATAGACTTTTTTGAAACATTGTATTATTTTTTAGAAAATTCTGAATGTAGTATAAATAATGCAGTCGATCAATTAGGTAAAAGTTATTCCAAATCCAACCTACGTTAAAAAAAACAACTACAGATCATATAAAATTTTACCCGTCCAAATTTTAACAGAGGCTCATAAAAGGAAAAGGCTGGATTTTTGCCGCCAGATGATTCAAAAGTTGGATGAAGATCCCGATTATTTTACTAAAATTTTATGGACTGATGTATCATCCTTTTCTACGGCCGCGGCAGGAGTTTTTAATAGGAAAAATCGGTGGTTGTGGGAAAACAAGCACAACAGAAAAAGATTGGTAAAACAAATAAAAAACTCAGGAAGAAAAACTGTTAGCGTTTGGTGTGGAATTTTCAGAAACGAAATTGTTGGGCCTATATTTTATGATTACACTTTAACTGGAGTTACCTACCTGGAAATACTTATCCCAGAAGCAGAAAATATTCCTTTACAGAATTTTCAGGAAGCAGAGCTTGATGATATGATTTGGATGCAGGATGGGGCAACACCGCATAGTGTCCTACCCGTTCGAGATCATTTCAATAATGTATTCCCAATATGGATAGGGAATAATAGTACTATTAAATGGCCACCTAATAGTCCGGATTTGGACTATATTTGGACTCTTTCTTCCTCACTATAAACCATTCTGATTATTTCATTAAAGAAATGTCACTTATCAAACATAATAGTTGTCATTTTCGTAGCTTACTGTAATGTTAACTTTTTCATATTTACAGTAACTAGCCTAACTGAGATATTCGACGTCCATTTAAAAAAATTAATTATTCTTTGTATCCCCTGAAATCTGCATGCGAGTTCGGTTCGTGATCCCGTACGGGGTGCACGCGGCTTGCGGAGCTCCGCTTTCGTTTAGGGAGTTAACAGCCTTAAATTTGGAATAATAGCGGGCAGGCGCTCGAAAGAGCTTTGCGCTATAAAAAAGGCTAACTAGATTCAATTTGAATACTTAAAAAATAACTGCAAATAGATTCATTTAGTGGATTTTGTACATAGTCGTGTTCATTCAGGTCAAACTTAACAAAACGCAGGCACGCCGGGCAATAACGGGGACCCCGTCTAAAAATAGATCAGCCAGCTCTCACTATCGGCCGGGTTTCAAGCGGTTTCGAGAATGGCTCGTTTAGGGCATAAATAATCTCCAAACAGGTAGTCGGACGAGGGGAAATTAGGGACTGTTTGGATTCTTTTATTTTAATTTTAAAATAAAGTGTTAGCTGGGTCGGCTGGTCTTGATTATTTAATTATTCAATTTAGTTAAGTTGTCATAAATTGCTTTACCCACTATTCACAAAATTGACAAAGTTATTAATATTAGGGAACAGCCAGGGCAAGTTAGGGAATAGATTACAAGTTCCTAGGTATTTAAGTCAGCCAACTCAACTTGGATTTATCAGGTAGTTGATTTTACTATTTCAGTTGCACATTCTTTTAAAAAAGGTCCAAGTAGCTTTGGAATGGGGTTGAGTGGGCGGCGTGATCGGGTACGGACGTGTGTTTTATTCATTGGATCTCTTCTTAGCTTTGCTTTAATAATACCAACTTGGGAACGGGAGTGCTCGCAAAACGCTACGGGCGAAAGTGATTAGCGAGACAAAAAAAACCCTAAAACAATTTTGGGGGCAAACAATAGAGTGAACGTGCGAGGAATCCACCCGGGGACGGAAGAGAGGAGAACCACTGCCGCCTCTACAAGATGCTACATCAAAAAGGGGAAAGAACAGCGATCGACACAGGCCACAAAAACACTGAGGGGGACGCAGTTAAAAGCTAAGTGTCGCAGGCCTAAGTAGCCATTGTAGTCCTCTGTAGTCTTTAGCAGTAGTTGGTAGCACTGATGGTCTAATAGAAAACTAGGAAAAAGGAGGGACGGGCTTTGACACTTTAATCTCCCTTAACCCAAACTAATTTCATAGAAATTACTCGCCTTTAATTAACTAATTACTTGATTAATTGATTAATTACTTAGCAATGTTTTCATTGGTAATGCATGTAAACGTGCTGCTACGATTTGTATTGGATGTTCATGTGATGGGGGTCGGATATGTACTTGATGTGTTGGGCGGCTCGCTGCATCACGAGGTGGACGCTGGGCGCATATTCTAGGAGGACCGACCGACCATCCTCTACAGCCCGAGTATGCCATGCGTACAGAGGACATGCAGATCGGAGGACCGTGCTGGGTGGAGTACATCATTGGAGGGGGGATATGCAGGTCGCCGGCATGCCTGGGGACATAAGAGGTCTGAGCGCGTAGGTTATTAGTTATTAGGAAACCAAGAGACGTGCAATCAATAACCTTAGAACAATAGCATGATGTGAATTACGAACACTGTGAAACTTTGACACCAAAGAGTATTAGGCTCAAACGCATAATAGCATAACGGTTTCGGCTACGTACTCAACATCCTATTGATGCGTAGTCTACTAACTACCTGGTGTTGCAACACCGGTGTCTTGGGGTATGAATTGCAAACATGCTAACGTTGTCCAATGCCCCACCCGATCCCGCCCTATCCCTTAAATTCCTACCCACCTACTGGCATGGGGTGGGCCTTGCGTATCCAGGATCGACTCTCCAGTCAGCTCCATGGCAGATGATGATGATCCCCTGAAATCTGCACGCAACTGTTTTTTTGATAGCATTTTAATAAAATTCAGTCACAGCCACACAACTTTTATTTAACACTTTTAATAAAGGCAATATTAAAGATGATAAGGAGTGGGTAATTTATAATGAATAACCCTGTACATATAATTCCCTTAGATCAGCATTGAAAGAGAAATAAGTAAGGTCTACTGTAAAGTATACACTTTATTTGAAGTCACATACGTAAATCTTCAGAAAAATGTATTGCAAAACATGATTAGATCATTAGATAGACGTTTTTGGAATGTTCGTGGAGGATGCAATACAGCATCTATTATAAATACTGCATCTTAGCAATGATAATTTTTTAAAGACTTGCGTAAAACGGTTTATTTCAAAATAATCTACTGCCGGAATACCTTTTTTTCTCTCATTCATTCATACTACTGCCCCCTCCCTCCCGGAATCGCTTTCGCATTACTTCGGGGGGGGGGGGTGCGGGCGTCTCTTACACACTAACCATTCATGCAGCATGCACCCTAAACTTAACTAAGCGAAATGCGGTCGCCCCAGCTGAGATTTTAAACTACAGCGGAACGACTACAATTCGCTGTGGCCTCGAGTGGCCACGCGTTGCCGCGCTAGACCACCGAGGCCCCTACTGCCGGAATACCTAGATTACTATCAAAAACTGAATGAAGAAAAGTATGCACTTACTTTACTTACAAATATAATTAATATCTTTTATAGAACTTAACAACTTTGTTAGAAAGTTGAATAAGAATTGATGTTAAGTTATAATAATACTAAGCAGGGTGTTTTTAAAATCTGAAGCCGAATGTACAGGGTATTGAAAGGCCCAGTGAAAAATGTTCTAATAAACATACGTCGGAAATGTTTTATTAAACAGTTATAAGAGAAATACTATCAAAACATAGTTACAGTAAATGTTCGAAATTGCTTCCTTCTGAGGAATACAGGCCTTTGCTCGTCAGAAGACAATGTCGTACTCTTTCAAATACTCCTGGAGTGTTTTGGATACGTGTAAGTGCGTCTTGAATACGTTCCAAAGCTCGACTACAGTTTCTACTTCTCTTATTCGAGTGCTTTAGCTCTTATGAGACGTAGCGATCTTCTCTCCTATGCCTGTGTTGCGCGTTTAAACTGACAGACATAGATGACCTACAGCTTAACGTGGATTCCGAACGCAGGACCTTTAGCGTAGAAGTCTAACGTGCTAACAACCTCTAGCACACGCCGCCTCTCAGTTTCTACTACTTGTTCATAAATAATATTTATATCCTAGCTCCATAAATAAATCGAGTTGGTTAAAGCGGGTAACTAGGGAGGCCATGCAATTGATCGAACACATCTGTTTCAACATCGATGCTGCAGTTTTATACATTAAATAAGTACTCCTATACTACCGATTCATCGAACTCCTTATGGAATCATTTTCGGCAACTTTTTGACTAACTGGATCCCCCCAACACACTGTAGAAATGTGCCACTACGTGTTAAGAACAGCCTGCATAAAATGAATAAAACAATAACGTTCTAATAAGTAGTAGTAGATTCTTCATACACTATAGCCTTCACCAGATATTACTAGCGTTTATCAGAGAAACTATGTAACAAAATAGTCTGCCTAAGTACTGAAAATATATAGCATGTTACCTTTCGCTCTTAGGAATTACCCTGTATATTTAATTTAATTTAGTGCAGAATGAAATAATGGCCATTAGCCATAATCACTTCACGGTACGTACGTAATAGTAATACAATATTGCGTATGAAAAGTTATTTTCAATTCAAACATATAGAAATATGTGAAGTTTTTTACGGGAAAATAAAGAAGAGTTATTTCTGGTAAAACAGAAAGTAATACACTTTTATGTGATGTCAGAGGAAATGATTCTGTATGCACAGTAAAGTCCCACCATAACGTCATATTTCATTAATAAATTAGGAAAATAAAAGACTAGTTTTCTTTATCCCGTATGTACTAGATAAATGCATCTGCTTAATTTCGATAATATTTGAATGAGTTTGGTTTCTGATATTCTGATGACGATACCTATTGATTATTGTGAATTCTGATTATATATTTTTTCGTATTATTGTCAATGTGAATAAACAACAGACTTGCTTCGTAGGAGAGATAGAATATTGCGGTTTACGTGACTATGATTCATAAGAATTTTCTTTAAACAAACATATAATTTATTTCATGCTACATGCAGGTATAATTTGACTCTTAATATATTGTGATTGTTCAGCGTTTCCACAATATGAATAATTTTAAAGTGAAATAAGATTGTGTAACGCACAGTAGGGCAAAATATTTCTTTAAAATAGATGTAGCTTTTCAGGATCAGCGAATTCTTCAAGGATTACAATGTTGCAGAAGATCGGCCAAGTAAAACAATTAAAAGATATGACTACATTTTAAGTGCTGTAACTTTTTTAGAAAAACGATTTTTAAATTCTAACAGAAGGCACCTCTTACATGATTTTGGCATTTTAATAAATACAGTATTTCGAAAATGAGCTATATTTATGAATAGCCCCACATAACATAATGATAATTAAACATCTGTTTGTATTTAATTACATAAAGGCACTATAACTGTTAAGTGCCCTGTTTGCTTTTAGTGGGCTGGTGGAACGCTATAAATGGACCATTTTGAAATACTGATAACTTCCTTGAAACTACATCTGGAAAAATACCAATTTTACAACACCATTAGAACTTTCCTTACCGCCTAAATTGCCAAAATAGTAAAATTTAAAATTAGAAAAAATCTAAAAAATGGATATTATTAAATAGCAACCTTAATATTAGTGTTAAAATATGTTTCCTCTTTTAGCGCGGTGTGTTTAATCGATATCAATATACCTACATATCGATCTTGTTGTAAAATGGCTTTGTATTGAAGCAGTTTATATTTATCTAAAAAAATTCTAGATTAGTTTATCAAAATTTCACGAAGGTAGGCAACACACCTAACGTCACATTGATGTTATGACGAGCACCTTGCTGATAAGAACCAAACTGATTAGTGTGAGTCATATCATTATACCAAAGTAATTATGTTCAGGTACAAATGTATATTTACGAGTGGTCTTTTGCCTGAGTTCTCAATTTAAAAAAAACTTCTACAATAATTTAGACAGTGTTTAGATGCCTTAACTATAATAAAAAGGTAAATTTCCTTTTTTGATTTTATTTACTTTTGTCTCTACTTTATAACCTGATTACGCAGTTTAACATTAATTTAAATCCCAGTAGAAGTTTAGATACATATATTCATGATTAATCAATTAATAGCCAAGTTAATCGGAACATAATTCTGTATATAAATGGATGTTCTTTTTTTATGTAGTGTACTAGTTACCAAGTTCTTATTACTCTCGCATTGGCAATTGTCTAAGATATCTGGGGTTAATAATCTCAAGGAGCATTGCAGACAAATAATGGTTTTTCAGTTTTGGTAGCATTGGCTCGTTCCAAAAAGAAGCATCAATTTTAATAATTTCCACTGAAATTCCAATAGGAGTCCAAACTACAAAGTAACACTTTTCTCTCTTAGAGATATATTTAATTATCCCTGAATAATGATGTGGATACTAATCATAGACAATGAAACCGCATTTTCTGACGTTTAATTTTGCAATTTCTTTAAAATTTTCAATGGCTTGACGCTCAGTATAGTTTCCATAACGTGTACCATCACTTCCAGAAAATTGTTGGAATAACATATTTTTTACAGTGTTGGCGCAGAATGTCGACTGGCGTATTTTACAAATTTTACCAAAGTTTGAAGCTGTTAGTCGTTTCTGTCGTTCTTGAAGCCACTGATTGTTTTTGTTCTGTCCAACAGTGTGCAATACAACTTCAACTTCATCAACACATCAGACAGACCCATCCACAGACACTTTGATATCACTATCGGAAGTAGATGGTGCAATAAAAAACACATGCGCTACATCTACAAAACTGTTTGTATCCACATTTGATGCAGAATTTTCTTCATTTTTTCTTTCAAACTTCGACTTTTTTGAAACAAACAAGAAGATTTTGAAACTAAATACAGTTTACGACCCATATTTGATAATAAACTTTCACTGCATAAACAATGCGCTATGTTTGATAAATTGTGCTTATCTGATTTAACTACAAAGGTACTGTTACGTGTGGTCAAAAATTAAAAAACCTTGTAATTGGTTGTAAAAGTTCAAATATCTAATTAAAAATATTCCTGTAACAATAGAACACCCTTCTGGAGATCAAGCAAATTCCACAAATTTCAACTGTGTAGGTCTTTATTATTGCCAAGCACACCTTTTCTGCAGAAACTTCCGGCGGTTTGGAGCCCGCGTTAAAGAATATGTCCCCTATGTTTGGGTACATTACTTTAAACACACGCGACAAACATACGAGAGACGGTTACCATGCTCTCTCGAGAGCCAAAGATTTAGAAAAAAACGGCATTATGGTATAATGACTAATACAATAACTAATAACCTTCTAATGTCTTGCCTTAACAGAGGATTACAACAATCACTTACATTTACTTATATGTGATAAAATTGGAATATATTTATAACTATTCCTGCTAAATTAGATATCGAAATATACAGACATATGATTGGTTGCAAAAATGTTAATAGTATAATCACTTAGTCACATGTTGGTTTGGAGAACCTTCTAGAAAAATAAATACGTTTGCATGAAACTGTATCACTATTGTTTTTCACATTAATTTTTTAAATACATTTTCCTAGTTGTGAGTATTACAATTAATTTATCTACTTTTCGTTATATAAAGTTTTCTAATTTTCTAATTTTATGCTATGGTTAAGTAATTCATTTTGGAAAATGACTGTTAGTCTATGTTTAAACTGAATTCCTATTTTCTGAATTCTACGAGCAACATAACAGATTGTAAAATGCCAACAAATGTTTGTGTTGGTAAGATTATAACATCTGCTGATAACTTATCTAAGGATTAAGTGACCCTTTTGGACAATTAAAAGCAACGTTCAAAGTTGGATGCCTGCTAATAAGGCGTTGCCATAAATTTCAACCAGCTATTTTTTTCAATTGAAAGGGCAGCGAATTACCCAGCAATCAAGAGGTGTAACTTTAATATATCACGATAGTTCATCAATTATTGTCCCTAACATAGAAGGCATTGGCCGACAAATGAATATTGTTATTGACATTAATATACATCAAGTTGCAGATGCCTATCTTCCTGTTTATAAAATTTATACATTTAACATTACTGTAGTGCTAATAGAATACCTTTTTAAGAAGGGTTTACCACCGCAAGAAATGTATAATGACGTGTCCAGAGTATTGGGGGATTCCCGTCATATCAAGTAATTGAGAATTGGTGCCGTGAATTAGGAAGGAAGTCGTGTCAACATGCACCAGGTGTTGGACCATCAAAAACTGCTAACACTCAAGAAACTATTGGTTTGGTACATGATATGGTATTGATTGATCGGAGAATTCCGTTCAAATATATTGCAGAGACATGTGGCTTTTTCGTTGGAAGCTATAAGAAAATTTTGCATGAGGAATTGGTTCTAAAAGCAGTCTGCGCACGATGGATTCCGAAAATGCTGTCACCTGATCAAAAATAGGCCTTGTTTCTCACTGCTACCAAAGAATATAGATAGATAGATATCTATATTCTTTGCTGCTACGAACAATTTGAGATTAATGGACACGGATTTGCATGGATTTTTGGAAATATTTGTAACTGTAGATGAAACCTGGGTGCATCACTTTGATCCAGAGTCAAAATGGCAGAGTATGGAATGGCTGCATCATAGTTCCCCGCCGCTAAAGATAATAGCAACAGTGTTTTGGGATTCTGAGGGAGTTCTTTTTGTCGATTATTTACCACGTGGTCACACAATAACGGGAGGCTATTACGCAAAACTCATAGAGATAACGCTTCGTTTCACAAGAGCTGTGTTTCTATGGCTGCTATCCACAAAGTTGGATTTGAAATTTTAAAACAATCCCCACATTCGCCAGATCTGGCCCCCGGGGACATTTACCTGTTCCCCAAGTTAAAAGAACATCTTCGGGAACTCATTTTTCGGACGATGAAGAGGTGATGGCTAATGTGAATGAGTGGTTTGCAGTGTAGGACAAAGAGAATTTTCTAAAGGCATTCCACCTCTACGTCATCGTTATAATAAATTTACCTTTTAGGGGATTATGTTGAGAAATAAAGCTGTTTCAAAGCTCCAAGTCATTTGCTTCTATACCAGGAACAACAAATGATGAACTGCCCTTGCATTATGTAGGCCATATGGAAAATTATTACAGTTCCAAAAATTCCGATTTATAGTTTATTGCAGTGTTACTGATTATGCCTTTAATACTGAAAATAGTAAATAGTTTTGCGAAAATGCAGAACCCCCTTTTAACACTTGTTTAAAAAATCAAATATGTAATTCGTTCTGGCGTCGTTAGTGGCCAACGCGTACTACCTATAAATGCAAACTACTCCTAGGTATGCAAACTACCTAACGCTATCCATAATTGGCAGAGTATGGTAATTATTTTACTAAAGTAATGGTTTAGTAGTTATAAATCTTTATAACTTTTAACATCCAATGTTATTATTTATTGCGCTACCTGTGTTAAATTATTAGACGTCCTTTTACTTCATATTATTGTATTACAATTATTGCGTCATATGTGCTATTATTTATCCCTTTATTCGGTTTTACTTTCAATTTGGCATAATTCTGGTTTTTATGCATTTCAACCAGTAGGTATATTTTGTTTTAGTTTTTATTATCAAAGACATGTAAAAAAGTTTGTATATTCCGGCATAAACAAAATTTACCTTTCGAAGGGCAGTGTCTAAACTAATACAACATACAACAATTAGGTTTCTAGTTAGTCTATTATTAGTTAGTAATACAAATTAAAAATTTTGAAATTCTTCTTGTGATGTATGAAATTGAATGGAAACTAAGCTGCTTGACTGAGGTATCTATTTATGTGAAAAATATGTTAAATCTTGCTCAGCAAGGCAAAAGTTAGTGAAAACTAAAGAATTTTTTAAAAAGAAATTAAATTTTAATAGCTGCTTCAGATTATCTCCAAGCGCTACCAGCTTCATTGACAGTCTTTTTGTCCCACTGCTGGGCATCGGTCTCTTCTCTGCGTGTTTCTCCTCAGCGCTAAGGTAGAAACACGAGGGACCCACGTTTAACGTGGAATCCGAACGACCGAAATTCTATAGAACGTTTTTAGCATTAGGGTCCCACGGTTGAAAGCCGGATTGGGAAATTGTGTATGGTGGGTTGCAGACAAGATTGCATGTATATAATTCTACTCTAATAAATTTTACTACAAACAAATATTTCTAAAGAAGAACAATTTCTCCATTATATTAGACGAAATTTGATATAATCCTTAAATGATTTAAAAACGATTTTTTTTCCATTTACGACACATTCCCAAACAGAATCTATCGAACCGTAATATAACAACCTCTTCTTTTCCGGAAATCAGTAATAAATGTATATGTACCAACACATTTTATTTATAAAATTGTATTTTAAATCTTAAACATTCTTTACAGTTTAGGCACAAAACTAAACTACTTTGCAGACAATTTAAACTTCTATCATATTATGAAGGAGCTTACAGTTTGCAAATATGCTGTGTATGGCAGGTGAAAGTTAATCGAATTTTAATTAGCAGATGCAGCTAAACTCGAGTTGCAGTTATGTAATTTTAGTGCTGCAAACTTTTACCGTAGACTGTTTAAGTTGTACTAATTTAATTAGTACTAATACATACATACTTATATTCCATTTACTCATTGCGGTAGATGTTTCAGTAATTGAAAAATTAAATTTAGTTTAGTTTTGCGAAATCATATGTGAGTAGGTAATAAGCAAAATGCGAAATTTACAGCAAAATATATATTTATTTTTAGTTTGGAACTTCCGCATCTGGTACATGTAAGTATTTCTTAAAAAAACTGATTTAATTCGAGTTTGATGAAAGATAAACTTGACGGCTGTTCATTAACTAATATAACGCACTCGTAAGCGCCTACAACCCAGGCAACACAACTAGCGCCGCGGGAATGTGTAATATAATACCGTTGATTGAGAAGTTTAAACTTTTCAATCAACGATAATACTAACAATAAAATGACTTTTTTCACATTCCCAAACATTCTGTGGATTATAACGTTATAACATACGTAATTATTACAACGGGCCAATTTTAACTTTACTGAAATATTTAGCGTTTTAAATTCTAGTAGGAAAAACGAAGCTGTTAAAGCTTACCTATATTTTTCAAGAGAATTGAATGGAATATTACCTAGTATTATAATAAATAATAACGCTGTAGGCTCACTTGCGCCCATTCCATTTGCGCCGCTTATAATTAAGTAGTGAGTTGTTTGCGTTTTCTTTCCTCAGCTGCGTATGTTGTAAGAGAATTAATTACTATATTACTAGAAAATAGATTACAATAAGCCCGAAAAAACCTTCAGTTATAATATATTGGACTTTGATTGCATTTAAGCAAAGTACCTTGTTGGCAAACTGATGCTGTAGAATTATATTAACCTAAAAACCGGTGCTGTAGGAACCACGAATTAATCACATCTCTGAAACATATTTAGAAAAGGTCTGCATTCCATTAGTTGCATATTTTATCAACTATTTGAAATCGCCTTGACTCTTATTAATAATGACGTTATAAGTTCTTCGAAATACCTACAACTGCTAAAATACTATACAAAAACTGTTCAAATTATTAATAATCAATATTGTACGTATTTACTTACTAACTGATGAAAAATCTAGGAAAATTATTAAAACTTTAATAATCTAAATTATTTTCGGTATGTATTTTTTGCACTATTCATATTGAATATTGCGTTAGAGTTTTGGAAAGCATTGGTAATAAATGTTTTGTAATTTATAAATCAGTTCACATTGTTGTTAAAATTGTACACCATTCACATTTTGAACATTACTCAATGTCAAAATAAAAATCTCAGAACATTATTTAAAAAGAAAGAACAGAATACTATTGTTACTATTTTTGTACAATGTAAACTGTTGCAAAGACACCTTATTTGATTTACATATTTTTATGGTGCGCAAGTGAATAGGATTTAAAAGAATGTTGAACTTGTACCTAGTACCTTGTACCTTGTACCGATTCAGATTTATCTATATTTAAGCGTTGTATAAATTTCTGTCGTTGAGGAGAAACACGTGACAGAAAGATGCCGGTGCCTAGCAGTGGAATGACAAGGTTGTTGTAAAAGATTATATGGCAGACATAACTCCTTGTTTTGACAATATCCAGAAGTTTTCATTTTACTGCCATTTAGACTCATGATTTGCTTTGTTTTATCATCAATCAATATCATCAATAAAGATATATCAGCGTTTATTTTTTTAATTCTTTTTCAACTTATAACATATACGTAGGAGTTTATACGATAGTAAACTCAAAATTATATATTAATAATAAATTAAAATACAAGCCTCTAATTTTCCGTTGCAACTAATACTTATTATACAGAGTTGCACAGCTATGTTATCAGTTCTTAAACGTGGTTGACGCAACCCAACATACATATAACATGGTAACCACCTCTTCTCGAATTAACTCATTGTTGCCTACTTATGAAGATATTAAGTCGAACTTAGATTTTACGAAAGACGTTTTTCAATAATGGAAGAATGAATTTGTTAATAGTTTTAGTGAATGTCACGGAAATGTGGTTGCAACCTGCAATTTATATATCAGAAGTTCACCGTCTGAAGAAGTATTTAAAGATCTTGCAACTTCTTTAAGAAACGAAGGTATATTCATTAATTTCAGCAGATTACGAAAATATGGAAAATGAATTAGCAGTATTAAAGGTAGTGCATGAAAATCCCTCAAGTCAGAGAGATCTAAAGCACAAATATGGGTTTTAGTAGAACTTCAGTTAGAAGAAAAGTAAATGCATTTAATATCTATCACGTTACTTTGGTGCACGAATTGTATTAAAACGACCCTCAAAGAAGTTGCCTACTTTGTAATTTCTTTCAAAATCAACTTTTTTTAGATCAATTTTTTTAAATCGTGTATTATTTAGCAATGAACTCTCAAACAATGGTGAAGTGAATAGCCATAATTCGCACTACTACACACAAGAGATAACACAGTGGATACATATTACCTATTGTAAAAAGAGCTTTTTCTGTATATGTTTGATGTGACATAGTGGGTAATCATATTATTGGACCATGAAAATGTTACTGGACAACGATTTTCCAAGTCCGAAGATCATTTCTAATAACGAATTAGAAAATGTTTGAAGTGTATAAAGGAATTTCGAATATTTCTGTAATAAATCTATTATAATATTTATTTTTTGTTGTTTTACACTTTTTTATTTTTTACTGAAGTATGGTTGCACCAATTAGAGCTTTTCTTATTAAATACTATTACAATCAATATTAGAAAAACTGGTAATTACTACTGTAAGAGATCAACTTCATAGAAAGTAACAGTGATCCATTTCTATAGTATAACAGAAAAGTCAATAATCTCAGTTGCTGTGATGCATGTATGTTGCGTCAACTACTTTTAATGAGAGGCATCTTAGGTGGCCCACCCTGTATAATAAGGAAAAAATCACGAGAATTGGATTTAAAAATAATGAAAACATTATTAATATGACGAGTAATATAACAGCAATTATTTAATTCTAGGTGGTGTATTTTATTCTAATATATAGTATGAAATTGAAAATGCAACACCCAGTAAAAGTAAATATATATAATAATTTTTATGTGTTAAATTAGGTACACGTAGCGTATTATATGATTAAAATTTTATAATGATTGGAAGATCAGTCACTTGTTATTGCGTTTGTTTTTAAATATTTAAGTATAGTACCCATTTTGTTTCTGTTATTGTCTCTGAAACATTATTTTGCGAAACCTGATGTACGCAGACGCGATAATTTTCGCCAACTAAGTGCTTTCGAGAGGGGTCGAATAAGTGGAATTCGAGAAGCTAGATTGGCTCTTCGGGAAATTGCTACCAGGGTTCGCAGAAATGCATCCACCGTAGTATGATGTTGGAAAACCTGGACAAAAGAACAGCGACAACAACGGCGTAGAGGTACCATAGCTGATCGCAGAACTATTGGCCGCGCAGAACACCTCCTAAGAATAAATGCTCTTAGGGACCGCTTCAGTACCACCAGGTCAGTTGCTAATTAATGGATGTCTACTACAGGACAACAACTCTCCGTTAGGTCAATTTACCGCAGAATAAGGTCTTTTGGTCTTCAATTCTACCGACCGCGTCTTTTCTTGCCATTGAACATGAAGAAGCAAGACTACAGTGATGCCAGGAATGTGTCCAGTGGGATCAGGAATTGAATCGTGTTGTGTTTAGTGATGTGTGTTTGTGGGTCCAAGATGGACGAAGTAGGGTCCCCCGAACACGTGGGGCAAGGCGGAATGGTTTTAGTATTATATGGAACGCGAATCAGCGCTTACCCAAGAACTTGTGGTTTCGATGCCATAGTATACGGAAGTAGGTCCCCTCTAGTATTCCTGGAAGGAAACATTAATGCCCAGCACTACATTCGCAATGTCTTGGAATCTGTTACACTGTCGTATCTCCAGGAATTAGAAATCCCTATTGTCCTAGTATAATAATGCCAAACTCCATACTGCAACTGTCACTACAAGATTCCTTCGTGAAGCTTACATCACCGTTCTTTAGTGGCCAGCGAGATCGCCTGATCTTTCGATCATCGACATGTATGGGATATTGATTGATTGACTGATTGATTGTCTGCAGGGATTTGAGTGGGTTAGTTAGCCCGGTTTGCACTTCAACTCTATGGTCTTTTGTGCGCCCCTGATTCTTTCAAAGTAGATCTGTGCTCTCAACGAGTTGCAGGATATTTTTTACGTGGATTTCATGTGTGAAAGTTGTTTCACGAAGTGTTCCTGCGACTAGTTGCTGTCTCTTGAGGTGTAGTGCTGGACAGTCGAAGATTATATGTGAGACTGTTTCCTCCTCTTCACATAATCTACAGAGCGTGTCTCCTCTGTGTATGGGATATAATAGGCAGAAAGTTGAGTCAGTTACTTGTTCCCCTGATGCATCTACAGTGTATCAGAAATAAGATTCTGATTGTTTGGGATCATACCACAGGAAATCATCGATCACCTCATTCGAAGCATCATATAGTGTTCTATATGTGTCCATATTATCACCTAATAATTATGAAAATATATTGACGTTTACTGGGTGTGGTATTTTCAATGTCACGTAGGATATTCTGGATATTATTTCAAACTTAAATGCTTACTTATGTGGTATTAATAGGTTCATTAACTTTCTTTTTGGATGTAAAAATTTATAAACTTATTGATAATCAATAATATTACATTTGCTTATCAATGGGCATGCATTGCAAGTGAACAAGAAGCAGGAAACTTATATAGGGAAGAAATAAATTAATAGTTATACGTGTACAAATTTGTAAAACAAAAATATTTTAAAAATCAACTGTAAATCAAACATTGTATGTGCTAATGAGACATGTGAAAGTTTAAATAAAAAAAACAACATTTCAGTGTTAAATAGACAAACAGTTTAAGCTATATGTGTTTTATTAGAGACTTTGTCTAGCTACGCATGGAGGTTGTGCTTTAATCGGTATCATTATCCAAATTCTTATTGTTTTCATTAATGTGGTACTAATTGTTTATAAATGTAGATGAAATCATACAAAAAATAAATTTTTATTAAGCAATTATTTTTATATAACTGTAGCAATCAAAGAAGAACAATATTTATTCGTACTGAGATTCAAACTGTTACACATTCGATTGCTAGACGGAAAATTGAGCGATATGTCTCAAACTATCCAAAAATCTTTTACGAAGAATGATCTTTCAATAAATATTCTAAATATTTTTATTCTTGCGCATTATAAATCTAAAACTAGTGTATGCTGCCTTCTGCGTCAAATATTTTTTAAATTACGGAGAGCTCTGAACATTTTTTGCATTTCTGAGTTTCAACTATAAACAAATGTCAATTTAAACAACAGTTTAATAAAAATAATTTATTCACCTATGAAAATCAGTTTAATTTGGTTGTTGTAATTTTTTTGTTGTTTGTTTACTTTTTAAGATGCGTTTTTTGTGACGAGATGCGCTTTGAGGTTACGTTCACTTTTCTTGTGTTCACATTCAAAGAAATAAACACAAGCTACTGTCAGTACGTAACTTGACAGCTACGGCATGCCTTGTAGCACTCAGAGCCAACCTAATTTTAAAACTTTTTGATCGCTCATTATAAACATTACAATACAGTCGTTATACTAAATATGTGAGTCTATTTTGAAATCATACATTATTTCAGTACCGACTATAAACCTAAGTTACCCTCAAGTTTAAATGTTTTCTTCTTGAATATTCTTATAAATAATATAGTAAGGTTATATTTTAGTAAATAGTATTGCGGAAGTGGTTCCAAATATTCCCTTTTCGTTAAATAAGTTGTTTGCAAAGCTCGAAGTGCCTTTATATAAACTATTATTAACCCTGATTTTTTTTGTTATGTTTATGCAGATAAAAAGGGCAAAGTTAAATCCGAAACTTATAATGTGCCAAAATTACTGTTAAGCATTGGAACTGGATTTATTGTTATCACTTGTTTGATGCTGACTTTATTGTTAACAAATGGTAAGTCTTTTAGGTTGCATTTATTATTCACTTTTAATGGCAAGTCTGATCTCTGTGTAGATTCAACCCCATGGCCATTGCTGCCTAATCATAATATAAAAAATACGAAACTTGAAAAATCCTTTCCAACAAATCAATTATCTACGAAAAACACTGAGACAAATATAAATAAGTTTGAAACAGAAAAACAAAATAGTAGTTATGAGTTTTCGAACGGCCCGCATAAAACTAAGCGTGATGTTTTATCGTTACATGAACATAACGTAGACGATGCAGTAAACGAATTTGATACTGCAATAGTTACAACCGAAGATCATAATAGATTAAACAGCGATCTAACGGTAACCGATTATTTTCGAACAGAACCAGTAAAATCCACAATTGTAACTGATACCGACGAATTTACAACTAAGCTTATTGTTACATCTGAAAACAGTATAAAGGAAAAAGATTTAACTACTGATATGACACTAAAACCTACTCTTACAACCTATTGGGAATCTGAAAACGAATTCAGCGAAGAACAACTATACAATAAAGCAGTCGCTAATGAAGATAATAAAAATCAACCCGATTCGAAAAAAGCTTTAGATGACAACTTGCAGGAAGCTGAGCACTACGAGCATGACGTTATATCAGTACCTACTTACTCCCAACAAACTACACAGAACTTGGCTTTAACTTTGGTCGATGGGGAAAATAGACACACGTTTGAAAATGATCTAGACAATAACAATGTAGAAAATTCTAAAAACATTTCATTTGCTGATAAAAATGATTCTAATTTCAATAACACCGAAGAAGAAAACCAAACTAATTCAACGTGGGAAGATAATTTTGATGAAAATAAAAATTATGAAGGTATTTCTCAACCGACACCTACTTATTTTCAAGAACCTACGCAAACTTTTATTTCTGCAACCGACAGTTGGGAAAATAACAATACTTTTGGGCAAGGCGAAGTAAACAGCACCAGTTTAGATACATTTCGAAATGTGGACTTTCTATTACCAACTACTACTTCTTCTGAAAGTACTTCTCTAGATTATAGTGATGAAAACACGTTCGAATCAGAACCGAAACAAATTGTAGGTGGCAGTTCAGAAGAAGATGATGAAACGACGCCTTCTTCGTCCACTACTAGTTCGACTTATAAGAAAGATGATGAAAGTTCAAGCATACATGAGCCAGAAGATGATTATTCAAACAGTGAAAACGATACATTCATGCAGTCCTCAACAGATATTCATAACTTTCATGAATTTGAACACCAAACTACTTCGTCTGTATTATATGACAGCCAAACTGAGAATTATGCAAACGAAGAAAGCACAAGGAAATACGAAAGTGAACCATCATTAACAACTGATTCCGACATGA
>JABXWE010047734.1:0-10382 GCA_014611495.1 Limonius californicus
CAAAACGGATATATCCGTTAAAATCTCGATTTCGAAAATTTTCATGATTTCAATACTTACCCTATACCTATAAGGTATGGGAAAGTAAAAAGTGAAGGAGAATATTATACTTTCTATCGACATTTAATTGACGATGAAGAAAAATTTATATTGTATTTTAGAATGGATTCTGGTACATTTGAAATGATATTTGCTAAAATAATTGGTGGTTTGCATCAAATAGAGCACTAAGCGGAGTGGACTGAGATCGAAGACATATTCACACTGTCGCTACAAGTCCTGACAAGTCCGATCTCGCTCCGATAAAATATTCTTTGAGGTGTATCGGTATTGGAGCGGTATGGTATCGATATCGTAGCGACAGCGATAGTGTGAATAGACTCATTTGTTTCTTCTGTAAGAATATTGTATCGAACCGAGAGCGTATCGAGAGCGGCACTATAGTGTGGATCGACCCTTACTTGACCCTGTTTAATTGCTTATCAATTTTTTGTAAAGCACATTCGTATAAATAGTGGTTTAAGAAGTTTAGAAATGAATAATATTTAAAACGAGCAGCTTTTGTTAATTTTGCCACATTGTGGGTATTTCACTTCTAATGGCAACACCCAATCTGAATCATTGTGACCACCAAGTGTTGTAGGTTTTCCTTATACATATTTTTAAGAATATTTAAAACTATTAAAGATTTTTAATATTTTTATATAACAAAAACATTTTTCAGTTTTTAGTACATGTACATCTGTGAGGGCCTCTCTGTAGATGACACTTAACTGCTTTTCAGGTATTATTTGGGCGATTTAATTTATTTCTGCCTTATAAATATATTGTGATACCTTTGTTATTCTGCAAAAATCAACAATATCATGCTTTCCCTGACTCCCATAGTCTCATACACAACGAAAAGTTTCCATATTAACCTTCAATTTGTAGCAAATATTCGTGTAACAAGAAATAGCATATCTTTGTACCGAAGCTGTAGCAAAGTCCTCCAGCAGCCATACTGCGATACCTTTGTTATTCTGCAAAAATCAACAATATCATGCTTTCCCTGACTCCCATAGTCTCATACACAACGAAAAGTTTCCATATTAAGCTTTAATTTGTAGCAAATATTCGTGTAACAGGAAATAGCATATCTTTGTACCGAAGCTGTAGCAAAGTCCTCCAGCAGCCATATTGCGATACCTTTGTTATTCTGCAAAAATCAACAATATCTTGCTTTCCCTGACTCCCATAGTCTCATGCACAACGAAAAGTTTCCATATTAAGCTTTAATTTGTAGCAAATATTCGTGTAACAGGAAATAGCATATCTTTGTACCGAAGCTGTAGCAAAGTCCTCCAGCAGCCATATTGCGATACCTTTGTTATTCTGCAAAAATCAACAATATCTTGCTTTCCCCGACTCCCATAGTCTCATGCACTCTACGAAAAGTTTCCATATTAACCTTCAATGTGTAGCAAATATTCGTAAAACAAGAAGTAGCATATCTTTATAAACAAGCTGTAGCAGAATCCTCCAGCAGCCATATTGGATTTTACTATGACATCATTCTAGAATACTATCTCAATATAACTTTGTATCTACATCTGTAGATGTATTACTGCTATACATATCTGATGTAAGTAAATTTAAGTGGAGAAGTTAAGGGTGTACGAGTCACAGAGAAATTACGCTACTAAAATCGATTCATTTATCAACATTTCATAGATGAAAAAGTTAGTGATGATGGAAAATATTCAGTTTGCGAGGTATTACCTAATAAGAATTTAAAAAAATAATTTATGACTTCAATTAGAAGAAATCGGTTTATTTCTGATTGTATCATTATTTATAACTTCTTTAAATATCTGTTTGAACACATAAACTTCAGTATGTGGGGACATGATCTAACATGTTAGATTTATTTCTATATTTTTTTTCCTTAATTTGAATTTATTCTTTAGTCCTTAAACTTTGTCACTACTTGCAGTGAGTATTTCCAACTACAACCGCTCTTAACAGCTTGTTACTACTCAAATAATACACACATAATCACAAATACAAATAATCAATTCTTTAACGTTAAATCTAAGGGGAGGACGGGTATAGATAAGAAAACGATGTACGAAACCTTCTATCTATCCCTTCTAAAGAACTACACGTACTTGTTTACAACATTTACTCGTGGTAAAATTTGTTTAACTAGAGGTGTATAATAGTGGCTCCTACAGCCTTAACTGTTTACATAATGTCTAGGAACAAACAACATAATTAAGGTTTTTAAATACACCAGCGGTGAATAAATTGTATTCTAGTAGTAATCGGATTAGCGTAACTAACAATCTAAAAAAGAGAATGAAACTACAATCATTTTAAACATGAAAATAAGTAAGTTATGTGTACAAACATAATGAATTAGATAAAAGAAGTAGTAAAAAACAATGTAAATAGCTTTGGACACAATTGAAAACCATTAAAATTATTTATTGCAGCTAACAGGTACAACATTTAACTATAAATATCATTTAGTGTTTATATTAACACACGTACCTACTAGTTAACTAGTTTTATATTGTACTTCACTTGATGTTTGCAATTTGTACTGATCTTCAGTGAAGTTTTGAATAAATAAATCATAGAAGGGAGGAGGTTGAATGTTTATATCTGTCCTACAAAATGCAACTATTTCCATAAAGGGATAACACATAATTAAGTAATCACAATTTCAGTTCTATTTTTGTAACATTATCAAACTTTTTTGTTAATTCTCCAACTCGACTTTAGTGTGTATGACATGGCAACTGATTAAACATGTACATGTGGAATTCTGATAAAAGAGCGTAGTAAACACAATTAAGATGCAAAAATTGTTGTTTACGTTAATGTTTTATCTATCACTATTCCATTGTAACATGCTGAAATCTGTTCATTGACGCTTATGACTAAACTATGATCTTATTAATGCAAGAAAAAATTTTGTAGAAGCGTTTCTTATATAACTGAAATTGTGGTTTGATGTGTTTTCTTTCAAACAAGTCTTAATAAGATTTTTACAAATAAAAGAGATCTAAAAAAGAAATTAGAAAAAATTATGAAGAACTTTATTTTAGAATTCTTCAGCAACAAAAAAAAAATTTCACTTAGGTGTGTCTCCTAGCAGCCATGTTTAAATAACCTGGGTCACATGTTCTAAAATGCTTTATTACTATATTAGATCTTTTAATCATTTCATATCAAGATTTGATGTGTATATTTTTGAAAGATGGTGATTTTATAGTTTGTTTTCTGTACAGCTGCAACACTGTTCTGCTTTGCAATTCCTCATGTTAATGCAAAATTTTTCAATGTGGTATTTAAATAATTTTGTAGCAAAAATTATGTTGCATGTTATTGTATGTTATATGGTCGAACATTTTAAATACTTTTTTCATAATAACCCATCGTAGTTATTGATTTACTCTCATTGGAAATAGTAATGGTTCCAAATCTTTTTTTTTCCTTTATTCTCTTTAACCATATTTGCAATGAAATAACCAATAATTTTTGAGTGTACATCGTTTTCTAATATTTGGGGGGTTGGTGACTATTGTAATATTTTAATATAGAGTTCATTTCTGCTCTAGTAGAAATGCCTTATGCAAACACATAAAATTAATTAGTTTCATGTATTGATATATCTTGTTTATGATTGTATTATAATAGCAAGGTGTGTTATATAAAGGAATTATTTATCGACATTTCATTTATAATTTCTTGGTAAACATTTTTGAAGATACTGTATTTTACTAATTTTGTTTGAAATTATCATGTAATTAATAAGATTACTTTTTCTGCAACAACTATCTCTATATTGTTTGGTACTCCTGATCTTTCGTTTATTTCTACTTTGACTTTGTGAATTCATGTTGTATTGATAACTTGCCTGTGTATAACACAGGCTCTGTAGTCCTTGATGCTCCAGTCTTGGATATAGCTGTATTTTTCAGATTCCTTGTAGAAGTTATTGTTTTATTCAACAGATGTGTTGAGCATACTATCCACTAGTGACATTTAATATAACTTTTTGTAACTATTTTCCGAACTTTCTACCAGTGTCATTCCTCGCTTCCTTCAGTTGTTTGATCTAGTTATTTTTTCTTTTACTTGAATTTCAATATTTACTGTATGATACGAAATATTTTGCTTTATTCAATGTGTATGTAGTACAGTATACTATACATGTATAGGTACACAGAATTTTGTGCTGTGTATGCTTTAAAACCCATCACACGATAGAAGTTAATAAATTTTCATAAATATTTCTGTAAAAAATAATAATAATTATATGTACGTACTTTATTTTTATTAATTTTTCTTCAGTGGTAATATACAATTCTAGAATACTTACAATTTCTAGGTTTTAAAGTGCAGAATGCCCACTGAAACAAATTGAAAAGCATCAAGAATCAGTACATCTAAATTTTAAGATTATTAAATTGAAGAAATAAGGTAGAGGTTTGTTTTTTGGTTAGTTATAAAAATATGGCAAGAGAGAAAAGGTAAAAACCTAACATCAGTATGCAGAAAAAATATAAAAACCCAATAGGCAGGTCTTAATTACAGAAAGTGGCCTGGGCCTACAATGGCTAAAGCCCCGAGCGCTCAAATTTTGAAGTTCTTCCCTAATGATCACAATTTCTACTATTCAATTGAAGGGGGAGTTACAAATAAAAACAATTGTACAATAGTTTTATTCCTTGGCATAAAATTCTCTTGAGGTTGTCTACATTTATAACATTTGTACAAGCCAAATTGGAAACTGCCTTAAAAGTTTTACTAGTTTATGAGCTGCTCATAGCAGCTAGGTAAAACAGTCTTACAGTTGCATGGACAGACTTATTTCATTACTCATTTGTTTATATGTAAAGATGATTTTTCTGTCTATTAGAAGACGGTCATAATTAATTTGTAATACTAACCTGCTTGTAAATATCCCAGTTTGACTTTTATGTGGCACTTGAGACTTTTACTTTAGTTAAAGAATAACCTCTACAGAAATATTAAGAAAAATGATAACCATACATATGCAGTACATATTTACAAAATACCTTTGTAAATAATATATTGTATTTTGAAATTATTTTAATTGAGAATGGTAAAATAAATATCTAGAAAACACCAAAGTCCTAAAATTTTGTATTATCTCAAGATTATACTTAAATGTTTCCATCAGAAATCGTGAATATCAAGATCATTTTCTAAATTGAATTCTGTAGAGTGGCAGTACAGTAATGGTCAAAGCATTGGAGTGAAAGCTATTCTACTAAATTACATGGGTTCAGTTTTGTGCTAAGTCAGATTTTATAATTCTAGGACAGCGGGATTCAGCTCACTATAGTTGGGAAATTTAAAGGGTGGGGCATCTTAAGGTAGTAAGCGGCACTGATAACACTAAACCTCAGTAAAGTTTAGTGCGAAGTAATGTTGTCATAGCGCTCTATATAATTACTGTATGTTGTTTGTCATTTTGGCGCGCCAATCTGCCATTGACAGTGGTAATAAAAGCAATTTTAACATTTCATTATTAATCATAGCAGTACTTCAAATGAGAATGAGAAAAAGGCCTCAAAATAATTAAATTTAAAACTTCTTGACAATATCTTTACCACAAATGTTCTGCAATAATATTTTAAGAAAAAAGCCCAAATATTTTTAACATGCTGAAGGTAAACCACAACACTATCTTTTACAATTACTTTTCCCATTTAAAGACAGTACAACTCTAGTAATAGATATTTAATAAAAATAAATTTTTTTCCCCACAGGATTCCGTACTTTCGCCCCCATGCTATGTCCGAAATTTGCCATGGAAGATCATGGTGATGCCTCGCACAAGCCACACACAAGAGCGAACTACCCAGCGATCATTGGGCTTCTTCTTACAGTGCAATGGTGAGAGCGAATCAAGCTCATGGTCTTGCTATGCTGTAGCCGAACTCCGCTTATTGTCGGTTCGCGCTGACATTGAACCATTTATAAGAAAGATACAACACTTATTCTACTCAAAGGTTTGTTTTTTACCAATAGTTAGAATAGGACTGTATAGTAATAAATTGTTAAAAAATTTTTAAGTGGAGATTTATTATGGATCTCGTGGAAGTATTAATAAATTGTTATTTTCAGGAAAATGATTGGGGGTTTTCTCATTTTATGGCTTGGAATGACGTTCTAGATGTAGAGAAGGGTTACATCAAAGATGATACAATAACATTGGAGGTACATGTCGTGGCAGATGCGCCACATGGAGTCTCATGGGATAGTAAAAAACACACAGGTATTCGGTACATACGAATTCCTTGAATTTCTTATAATAACACCGTATTTGAATAGGTTATGTTGGGCTCAAAAACCAAGGTGCAACTTGTTACATGAATTCTCTTCTCCAAACACTGTACTTCACAAACCAATTACGAAAAGCTGTATATAAGATGCCGACTGAATCAGATGATTCGACAAAATCAGTGGCTTTGGCTCTCCAGAGAGTTTTCCACGAACTGCAGTTCTGTGACAAACCCGTGGGAACCAAGAAGCTGACTAAGAGTTTCGGTTGGGAAACTTTAGACTCTTTCATGCAACACGATGTGCAGGAGTTTTTAAGAGTGAGTTGTGCATTTGACATGTAAATGAAAATTAAACTGGCTTGCTTTGTAAGGTTTTATTGGACAAACTGGAAAGCAAAATGAAGGGTACATGTGTTGAAGGGACAGTTCCTAAGCTGTTTGAAGGCAAGATGATGTCTTACATTCGCTGCAAAAATGTTGACTACACTAGCACTCGCACCGAAACATTCTATGACATTCAGCTGAACGTTAAGGGCAAAAAGAATAGTAAGTTGGCTTTCAGTTGTAGATCATCTTTGAGGGAATTTCCGTTTCATTTCATAGTCGGTTCAAAAATGTATTAAAGTATTATGTAGGCATTAAGTTTTAAATAGTTTGAGTATGATTTTCCCCATATGGGGGAAGCCGTTGCCCAATAATGGAATGTTGCAGGCCAATTAAAAAAAGTCCATTCAAGTTGGCTTAATTTTATTTCGAACAATTAAATTTCTAATGTCTATTTATATTTCAAAGTTATTTTCCTAAGTAAATAGTATTTTATGGAAACATTAGGCAAATAGCATTTTGTTTTAGAAGTGTGAGGTTATGTGTGGGCATGTTACCTTTAAATATTAGTCCTTCAGATTTTTGCGTGTGTTCTCGGCTACTTAAATTAAAATATTAAGTTTTATTAGTTCTAGTAGTTATTTTATTATTAGTAATATTAATGAGCTCCCCTGCTTACAAGAAATAAAATAAAATTAATGCTAATTGTAATAAATAATAAACAGAGGTTAAAAATGCTGGGCGCATGATGTATCTGGGTTTTGGGAAAGGTATTTTGGTATATTTAGGTTAGGTTAGGTTATATTCACAATATAGTATTTTGCTCCGTAATACAGATACAAATTGTCTAAAAAGAATTCAGGCAGTTACTATCTGCCTGGTTCAATACTATTAGCCTAGTCCAGGGATCAGCAACCTTTCCGAGGGATCGAGCCTCTTGAGTAACCAATAAATGGTGGCAGGTAGGTGGAGGCGACGCCGTTAAGAAATGGGTTTTTGTAAGCTTAACTATGAAACCAATGACACTATCTTAAACCCTTAAGTGGTATATTTTTCAATCTATGAAATCTTGAATCCGCTCCTGTGGAAAAGGCATTGGAGCTGGAGCGGCAAGACTCCAGGTGTGTGTGTGTATATATATATACCCTCCCTTGTGCCAGATGGCATGGTGATAGGCGCTACCCTTCTAGTGAGTACCTGCGAACTATTGGGGTTGTGATAGGTTCTAGTATACCATGTCAGAGAATCATTATTATACAACCAATTTCGAGGTTAGTGAAACCAATAGGAGGAACTAATCGAAATATGACATCCGACAATATTGGCCTTCCAAACAAACCATGCCAAAATTTTCAGTTATTTACTTATGTCAGGAAATTGCTTTGTACTTAGTCATGATTTCATGTTATGTTACTAAATTTCATATTTTTTTGTTTAAATAAGTCGATATTAAAAATAAAGATCGATAAAAAGTAATATTTGTTAAATACTTTTTGGAGAAATGGGAAGGAAAAGTGGTATACAAAATATACCACCTCCCGGGTAGTGTGACAATTCTTTGACCTCCCGACTTGAAGGTTACTGTTCCATCAATAATAATAATAAAAGCACGAGTAAAAGCAAAAAATAAGTGGTGTAATCGACCGCCGCAATGTAATGATAAGGTTTTTTTACGAAAATTTCGGGGACCGCAAGAAAGGAGTTTTTTAATTAAACTACGTGGGCTGTATCATAAGCGCTAGAGGGCCTCGTGCGGGCCTTGGGGTGCCAACCCCAGGCCTAGTCAATTACAAATTAAATAATACTTAAAGCTATTTACCTGAAATAACTGTTCGCCTGCGACATACACATAATTCAGTTCAAAACAGATGGCAGACGTTTTATTTCAAAGGAAGTTGAAGGTTATAATCATGTTCATTCTACTCTGTTGGTTTTAAATTTATATTTATGTTAATTTAAAATTTTTATGAAACAATAGCTTTTTAAATTCTACGAAAACAACTGAACTTATTTTATTCCACTCTATGTGCGGAGTACAATACCTTGCAGATATGTATTCATGCTTTGTAAAAGTTGTACCATTTTAACAAAATGATCCTACTTAAAATAATACAACATTTTTTGTTGGTAACTGAATTGGTTGTCCCTAGATAAATAGATAACATATGAGTTCTCGACTGTATTCAGCTATATCATTGAAGTAAAACAAAATTGTCCATCTCACAAATCTTTAAAATAAAGCAAAATGCACGGAATATGTTAAAATGTGTATAAAAACCTGTAATTACATTGCAATATACATATTATATTACATTATAATCCAACATTTTCTAATTTACCGTATTTTTTAGTCGAGGAATCATTCAAAGATTACATAGCGAAGGAAACTCTAGACGGTGACAACAAATATGATGCTGGAGAACATGGCTTGCAGGATGCCGAAAAGGGAGTTGTTTTCTCTGCATTTCCTCCGGTCCTCCATCTACACCTTATGAGGTTCCAGTACGACCCTATCACTGACTGCTCAGTTAAATTCAACGACAGATTCGAATTCTATGAAAAAATCTCACTTGACAGCTACCTTCAAGAACCAGAACCTACTAATCCAGCCAACTACACGTTGCATGCTGTGCTGGTTCATTCTGGTGATAACCATGGTGGTCACTATGTAGTGTTTATTAACCCTAGAGGTAAGTCCTAAAATTTCATACCGTTTGTAATACAAAATTGAAATTATTGAAAAGAAATGCATTTCTTACAAGTTAATGAAATACAATGGCAAATAAGAGAGATAATAATAAATAAACAAGCAGATTGGGTTTTCTGTAGTGATAATGTTTTTGGGCATTTAAATTAATTTAGAACAATTGAGTGGCTTTTATATTAAAATTGAGAATATTTGGTGATTTTTCCTAATCTAGTGGTTTAGATTGATTATAGTAAATGAAGAAAGATTTTTGGTTGATTCTCTAAAATATTGCTTTTTGAAGTTCTGGCAGAAACTCAAAAAACATTTGATTTTAAAACAATTGTCTTTGTATTTTTTACTTAAATTGCAAGAAACGCAATGTGATAATTGATAAACCCAGCAGTGATGTAATAAAATAAACTTAATTTTGTAGTTAGCATTTGGTATTCTCCCCTTTTGTCACAATTACAGTTTGACTGTGATGGTTTATATTTAGAATTAGCTTGTTGATAAGTGTTCTATGGGAGTAAAGTTAGCCGACTAATTTAAAGTTACAATGTTTTGATTCCCTAGATGACTTTGAACAGCTGCAGCAGCATGCAGTTTGGGTTTATCTTGCATAAGCGTGAAGTTATTACAAACAATTGTGGCTGCTGCTGCTGCCACATTATCTTCTAAAATATTGGTTATGTACCGTTTTGTAGTGCAAGATCTGTACTGTCGTCCAGTTAAGTTCTCCCCAACCATTATATAGCCATTGCCAAAACGATTGGTTTTAGCAAAATTGCACTGTGCAAATCTTTCTGTAAACAGAGTCCTTCGCCAATCAGCTTCTTGCCAGTTTTCATAATTCACACACCAATACTAAACGAGCTCTACAGTGAATGCAAGCAAACGAGGCCTCTTGCTGGTTGTTTGCAAAACAGTTGAAACTCCTTCATTATGTTCCTGGTTGTTTGTACCAAGATGACAAAGTAATATGACACAATATAAATACAGGGTGTTAATGAATTGCAGGGACAAACTTCTAGGGCTTAAAGTATACATGAAAACAAACGTTTTTT
>JABXWE010047736.1:0-14704 GCA_014611495.1 Limonius californicus
ATAGTTCACGGCCATGTGGCATACAAAATTTTGTGTGCAACTATGAAAAATTACCAAATTTAAAGATAAATAACGTTCGAATTATCTAATAAAAGCTAATTTCATTCAAGATCATGACCCGTAAAAAAAAGTCTTTGTCGGCCGGTAAAAAAAAGTTTTTTTTTACGTTGTTCAAGACTTTATTTACGTTGTCAAGACTTTATTTTACTATAAACAAATATGCTATTTCACGACTCAAAATCAAGAAAAAAAAGTGACGTTTTTTTGACAGTTGCACACAAATAACTATTTCGATGCTTAAATGGCATTTACATATAAAATAAAAACAAATGTGGCCATCTACTCCATTATTGTGTCTCACTGAATAGGGGCAGTTGTTAAGAGTCAAGTAATTTAATGGTAGCAATGTTATTTAATTATAGTACATCTACTACGATTTTATAACAATGATGGTTTGTTTTTTAGGTATTTCAAATGTTTCAAATAAAATAAAATCAGTAAAATAAATTTTATTATGACTTGTACATGTAATTAATACTTAATAATAATAATCTAATTATTATTAGGATTGAACGGACACGGTGGTTTAAGAATATAAAACTTTAAAGAACTTCTTGCCACCACGAACTTGGACTGTCCAAAGTAGCTTTGGCTGAGGAATATCTCCGAAGATGTATGAATGACGGTAAGGTGTTTTTCAAAGCTTTGTCCAACTATTATTACCAGAAGAAAATTAGTAGCCAGTGCCTTTTGTGGGGTGGAATATTTTTTATTACAAAATCAAACGGTTTATATTTAATACCTATCATACTGACTCCTCTTTCAAAATAAGTTCTTCTTCTACGATCGTTTGTGTTTGTATATACTGATGAAGAACTATTTCCTGAATTTTGGTTCTGACTTGTAACTTCTGCAATGGGGAAAAGGCCGCCATAAAAGGAATCAAACTTTTAAAAAACTGAAGGTCTGAGTTTTCTGATTGTGAAACAAACTTTTCCAAGAGTGCTAACTGCTTCTCCTCCATGTGTATAAATTTATCATATACCTCATCAATTTTCCGTTTTCCTGTAATAGAGCCTGGTGGTGAATTATGAGAAGTGTCCACAAAATCCTCATATGAAGAAGGAGAATAAAATATAGCTTTGTTGTCGTCAGTATTTGTATAAGCTGGTTCAACTTTCACGTTCAGTTCACTACCAGTAATAGAATTAACAGTAGTAATGTCAGTACCAGTAGTAGTAGTAGTGGCAGTAGCAGTAGTAGTAGGAGCAGTATTGTTAGTGTTAAAATTAGTAGCAGTAGTAATGTCGTTTTCATTACTAAAATCATTTTTCGAATACTCTTCATTTGACCCAGCTAACATATAATGGGTAATAAATGTCATTGGTTCAAAATACTGCCATTTGCTTTTGCTAAATTTTTGCAATTCTCTTCTAAATTGATCCTTCAAGGACTTCCACTTAATTTTAGCATCTATTGCTGTAAAGAAGTAGGTAATGATAATTTAATAATTAAAAAAATTAACAATACTATTAAAAGCGGCACTTCAATATAATTATTACTGATTGTATTTCCTTGCTGCTAATTTCAGCAGCTTTAAGTTGTTGTAAATATTCAATTATTTAATTCACCACACCTTTCTATGTAAAATTAATGATATTACGCAAATCAGTTGCATGTTGATTAAATACAGAAGAGTAAAAAATAATGATTTAGTTTTATCTACGACCAGGCCACTGACTTATTTAAAAAGAACTTTTCGTTTACCTACCACTTAGTTTACAAATGTCTCCGATTTCGTTCCACAGCACCTTGGTCATTTCAGTCTTCTTAAAATTCTTATCATCCGTTCTCCATAATGCAGGTCTTGATTGGACAGCTGCTATTAAAATGTTTTTGTTGAACTTCTTACCGGACATATTGCATCTGGCAATGTTTACAGCTCGACTGTTGACGCTGATTGCTTGGCTTCATCGTTCAGCGATTTCGCTATGTCGCTCATGCGCTCCAACATCGATCGCTCAGCCTTCGTTACACTAACCATTTGGAATATGGTCAGGGATATGATGTAGGAAACGAGGGGAAACCGTGGAAATTAAAGTTACGGTGACATAATTTTTTTAACTACATAAGGGCTTGTGTATTTATTGTGCATATTTTTGATAGAAATATACATATGTTTTGCATATTCAAGTGTAAGACTGACCGTTTTTTACGGACACTGGGTGTGGAAAATATTACAAACTAACAGTAATAGTTAACTCAACACTCACTGATGGGGTGTCAAAATCGGTTATTAAGCTAAATTCTTGGGATATCGGGATTTTACAGTGTCAAACATGTACGCGGTGCACTCGTAAAGTATACACACCAACAGTCAAACGTATCTCAGCATACACCAGCAAAATATGAAACACAAACAACAATACATTATTACGTTAGCATTGCACTTCTACAGTTTATGCTTACAGGGGGTTAGGTGTCCCACCGTGGAGGAGCCCCACTTACAGTGCCTATTTTTGGTTTTAGTGGGCCCTAGGCTCATATACCTTCTGGGACCCCCTCGTATGATTAGGAAAGCATTAATAGCGGCCCAGGCGAAAAACTTGGTGTCAGAAATAGAACAAAAAACAATAACAATAAGTAGTACTGTCAAAAACCAACATTTATATCATTTTGTCAACATAAAATAAATATACCTAACACAAAATAAATAAAATAATAGAACCAACACAGAACACAAACGTCTTAATAGAGAAAAAAAAATAGAAAACCAACATTCTCACTAGCCCAAAGCGCATTGAATTAAAATATTTAAATTTTTCTTTTGCGCATTTTTATTTCCGCAAATTGGTTTATAATTGCATTAGAATCTATGTTTTCTAGTAACTCATTTTCCACATTAAGAAGGGCTGAAGATGATAAGTTATCTTGGTTCAAAGAGTTTCTAAGATATGATTTTACCCTTTTTAGAGTGGAAAATGATCGTTCATCTGACGCGTTAGGTACTTATTGGTATTGACAAATATATCCGAAGTAATATTTCAACATTGGAAAATGTTGAGACAGTGTTAGTTTCGATTAAAAACTCTAACATTTTTTCAGGATTTTCAACAATGTTGCTAAATTTGCACATTTCCTTAATTAATTGAAACATTAATTCATTTTCTAGGTCATTTACATCGATATACTGATTGTAATATTGTTCAATATTTTTAAGACTAGTTTTGAAATCCCATTTGGAATTATCCACAAAAAATATATTGAACATATCATTAACAGAATTGTAAGATTCTTGCCTTCTTTTTAACTCCATGACTAATTTGTCGCAAATTACAAAAAAAGTGTTTATTTTAAAGTTTTCATGCCCCACAAAACCAATTTCCTCAGAGAACTTTCTTCAAAACATTTGTTTCTTTTCCGTATTCTGGTAGTTGAATTTGGATTTCGGATCGTAATAATAATAAATAATAAATGGTAGCTAAATTTATCAAATAATTTTTAAATATAAATAAACTGTTGTTTTAAACAGTCACAGTTGGGTCGAGCGTGGGGCCCTCCTGACTCAGGGGCCCTAGGCACGGGCCTACCGGGCCTATTGGAAAAATAGGCCCTGCCCACTTAGCATATGGTAATCCACCTTTGGCATTGCTACATGATTGTTTCTGGCACTTGTTGTTCTGGGTGGGGTAACCTTGATAGGGCAGTAGATATTGTCTGAAGTATCTAATCTATAAGGGGTACCGGTCAGCGGAATGTTACCATTGGGTGATGGGTGTATCCACGTCATTATATACATCAAACGAATTCCGCCAGCCGCCATACGTGCAAACAAGATTATCAGTGAAAGAGAGGCTTTCCACAGGCCACCCTAAAAAAGTGCAATGCAGAAATACCCAGCTACCATGCTCGGTCACTTAGGTCGAGCTAGGGTCGAATGACCACGCCGGATCACCAACCCTATTAAGCAGCTTGAAACGGAATTTTGGCGTGTATATCGACCTCGAGTATTAGGCGTCAATTATTGATGAGCTCGTAGGCTCCTAAACTACAGTAATTACAATTACTAATAGTACTACATCATCAAAAGCAAAAGCATTATCTACTGTTTCATACAACAGCTACTACAACACATACCAAGAGCTAAATCTGCACCACCTTACAAGTAGCAAATGCATGGTAAATACCACTTAATTACATTCAACAACTATTCAACACTCTTTCGGTATTGTGCACTTATCTCGAACACGTAAGCTTAGCACCCTTTCCACACACTCTGACTTACTGCCTCCCATAATATTTCCTGAGACTTACCTAAAAACACCTTTTTGGAACGAGTACCAGTCCTCGGAAGGTTCAACAATACCCATAAATATAATTTAGTAGACAATTTTAACCACAACGTTTACTAAAACTGGTTTATTGACAAATGCAAGTGCTTAGAAAATATAAGAAGTTTAATACGAAAATAGTATTTCTAAAGCATCGAAAGCATCCTAGAAGTATATGTGAGGAATAATCACTTATAAATAGAAGCTAAGATTAAATTAGGTTGCGTTTAAAGTTAGAGGAGGTTAACTTATGTTGAATTAAGTTAAGTTACTGTTCAAGTGCATTGGCACTCTTTGGAAATGTATCAGAGCATTAATTTCTTAGCAAGAATTTAAAAAATACATCTTCTGTGTGTGGCTTTATACTGTGATTTGAAAAGATCTTCATCTAGTTTTTATTACTATTTATATTACTGTTACTACGTAGATAAGAAGGTAGTTATTGTATTTTCCCTGCTCCCCATTATACATTAATTAGATTAGCGTTAGTATACGCAAGGTTTTATAAAAATTTTGGTTTTGGTGAGATTACAATGCGGTACTGTTAGATTAGGTTACAGGTAAATGAAGTTAAGGTAGATTAAAATAAGTTTCGTTAACCTCAATTTTTGGCAGTAAGTTTTCCCAAACACGTTTTTATTGGTTATATTTCTTTTTTTTTCAGGTATATGAAGTTACGTTGGTTAAAATCAGGTTAAATTTAAGTTAGGTTAAGCTCAATTTGGGTGTCTTTCCCCAGTGTATTTTTTGACAGTGAGTTTTTCTCTATACACACTTTTATTGGTTACATTTTTCTCTTACAAGTTAATGAATATGAGTAAGGTTAAAATGAGGTTAAACCTAAGCTAGGTAAAACTCTTTTTATATGGCTTTCTTCAGCGTAAATGTTGACAGTGACTTTTTACCATATACATTAAGGAGATGCAATTATTGGAATGTTGGATTCGTATCTAAAATAGCTTATAGTTGTTTTATTAAAACGGATGTACGTCATCGATGTTTGAACAGCGTTACTAGACGTATTTTCGTCGACTGTATGTACATAGTGTTGATCAAGTTATAGTTTAAAAGATGCCTATCACACAACTATTAACATTGTTTTTCTAAAATTTGTTATACAGTTTTTTTTCTTGGGTCTCAAAAAATGTGTGGTTATAAGTATGCTTTAATGAGAAATGTTTGGTCGCCTTAAGTCATTTACTCCTGATAAACTGTAGAAAAGTAGTGCCATAGCCTTCATAATAGAAAACTATTACAATTTTTTTCATAAAATATATATAATTTTGATTGTTACTATAAATTTTTCCAATAATCAGAAGATTGCGAACAAGCCCATTACATATTTTCAAGTGCAACTAACGCATAATTTATTTTTATAATGATTATTGGTTTACGTTCTATGCGCTATGGTATTTTTTTATAGATCGTGATGATGCCTTGTCATGTAGTTAATAGTTTATGACTATGTTTACCGATTAGAATAGGTTTTATTGGTCAAATATTTCGTATTCAACAAAACATGAAAATGTTGCAATAAACCGGCGTGTTACAAATCCAACCAGAGATCAGTTTTCTGAATGTAATGTATATTAAGATGGATTTTGACCCGCAGCAGCGTATTATTTAAACAATTACGTCAGGAAATTCTGTGTTTTTATAGTATTTTATTGTTAATCTTTATTTGTTTACTAATTTGCTCTTTTGCTTCTGGCTGTTGCTACGTACCCAACTTGTTAATATATTGATAGTTTGGCACAGTTAGTTGCTTGCAAAAAATGGGTTTTACCAGAATATAACCATACGGTACCAAGAAATTGAGCAAAAACAGTCAATTACAAGTTAGGAAAGATTTTACAATGTACGTGTTTTACCCAAATAAGCCGCAGTTAAAACAATTGTATGGCTTCTTCCCACTGTCAATGCACAAATACACTCTTGTGTTTTTCCGTATTAACAAGTTCATTACGCTGTTGCGGAAATAGGTCTAAAAAAACAATTTTGCAATAAAAATGGTTCACGACCCTACGGAAATGTTAAAAATATTGATAACCGTTATTTGTTATACTTTAGAGTAAAAATGTTTTTCTTAGAACTCAGTTTAGATCAAACTGTATTATGACCTATAATGATAGTTATTAACGTAATTACGCAAAGAAATTCCACTTTAATTGAATTAATGTCGACCTTTAGTCTCTCCAGCAAACGCTTTTATCTCTATGTTTTAATTTAATATTACTATTTTCTGCCAGGAAATTTTTCAAAATCGTATTAATCCTTAATTATATTGTGAAGATAAATAGTCAGCGGCCGTTACAAAAACGGACTATAGTAGGATTTTGTAGAAAATAGTGATTATTTCATGCTTGCTTGGATCCGAACAATGTAATTAAAACGGTTTCGTTTCCAAATGAGAAGGCACGACCACGCTGTTTCCGGTTCGCAACTACAAAAACACACCAGAAATTACAGAAAATTGTCTAGGGGTCAAGGGGCCATCAATGTTATCACAAAGCGAGCTCAACTGCGAATAGTAATAACGACCTCGAAAGGTTGTTCTCTCAAAATTCTTAAAAATAGATTGTAATTAGAGGTTGTTCCCCACTTCAATTAACTATCGTCCAGGCAACATACAATTTTTGGGTATTTTTTTTAGACTTTAATTCAATAATGATGGCATGGAGGTTCTAAAGATATTTACAAAAATTAAGTATTTTTAGGCTAGTCAGATAAAAGTTAATTTCCTTGGTTTTTGATTAAGCTGATTTTCACAAGTAGAGTATTAGGGATTCCACCAAATGTCATGGTTTAGTTCCTTATGTATTATTTAAATTTTAAAATTTCACTTTCACCTTTCTCCCGGTAAGAATAATTAGAAACCATTTGCTTTTGCTTTCATTATCAGTTGCGTAAACCGATTAAAAACGTTGATTGTGAGAAATGGGAAAGGGTGTGTGTGCTTGTGCGCGCCCTTGCTTTGTGGGTCAGCCACACCTCCTCCTTGAGTGTCGAACTGCGTAAATATCATCTATGCTTATTTAATACAATAAAATAATTATGACACAGAAAGGTAACTCGCGAAATTTAATGAATTGTTGCATCAGTAGTTTTCTCCGGGCGTTCCAAATTCGGATTTTTTCTGCCAATACCTGCTTTTGCGCTTTCAAATGGCAAACAGCCATAGGTGTTCGGAATATTACGATACAGATTCAAATACTGGAGGTGTGAAGGTTGTAAATAATACACAGAGCAAGCGGGCATCCTAATTTTGGGCCTCAGGAAAAGGTCGTTTGATTTACTCGCGTACATTGAATTAATTCTGAGGGAATGGACTGTGGATTAGATGGTTTTAAATGAGTCTCTTCCTCGACGTTACAACTATTTTATCTTAGGCAGGTCACTGCTTTCTTAAGTACCTATCTTGTATAACGCTAAGTTAATTTGATATTGAAAAAATTCTTATCGAATAGCAATTTACATACAAATGTTTAAATTTCGCTAAACAAATTTGAATTTAAGAGACAAAGCACTTGAAGAAGAAGTAGAGCAACATTTTATGATACAAAATCGAGACTAATTATGTTAATATGATATAACAAATCGAATCAGTTTGGTTCGTAATTAAATTGAAATCGTTCGACTAATAATAGATAACACCGAGGTGACGAAAATACAATACCAGTTGACCCTGATTCGATCGTGTCTGTTGTCTGTCTGTTCAGTTTATTAGTACATTCGTGTGAAATTTTGTTTATTACTCGACGATTTTACGTGTTTACAGGTGTACTATTATTTGTAAAATAAACAAATAACTACTCAAAAATGAATAGGGATATTGCAGTGTAACACACTTAAAGGCAACATCAATTACATTTATAATAAAAAACTATCAAAACAACAAAATGTAATATCTTTTTAGTAATGAACGTGAAAATCACATACTGGCATAATTTCAATGCAATTATCAATATGTTCTTGTGGAATTTGATGCCATAGTACGGGCAATACATCCCTCAGCTGTTGCACAGTAATAGGTCTTCGATTATGACGATCCAACTGTCTGTGCAAAAGGTTCTATGCATGCTCGATGGGGTTGAGATCTGGAGATAGCGGAGGAAGAGCAAGATGGTTTGTTTCTTCATCTCGAAGCATCGCTAAAACAACCCGAGCACGATGCGGTCTTACGTTGGCGTCAAGAAAAACAAAATATTCCCGCCCAACAGCTTGCGACGGTTCAGAACATGGTCCATAATGATCTTTTGGGCATATCGTTGGCCCGTGAGTGTACCATTAAAGATATGGAGGTCAGTATGCCACCCCGAAGAAATTCCTACCACCAAGGCAACGACTGGTTGGATATACTGAGGTAAGGTACTATGATATACTCTTTGACGCCGGCTATCATTGCTAAGATAATATTATCTGGACTCGTCCGAAAACAGTATATCATTCCGCTTCTTGAAAGTCTACGTCTTGACCATTCCACCCGGTGTCTTCGTTGAGCTACAGTTCGTGCAGGACATCTCAAGGGGCGGTATGAGGTAAGTCCTACCTCAAACAATCAATTTCTTACAGTTCTGTCGGAGACTCGATTTCCTGTAGCAATCTGGAGCAGGTGCTGTAGATGTCGAGCAGTTGAAAATGGGTGCATTTTTGCATTAATTACGATCCTCCTGAGATGTTGTGATGCGAAAAGATCTACTTCCAGGCCTTCTTGGAGTTGTATCTGTTTTTCTAAAGCGCGAAAGGTCACGTGAAATTACGCTCTGCATGGTTTCTAACATATCAGCAATGTCGACCTGGCGATCTTCTCTTTGGTGTATAGCAACGGCTAAATTTCGTTGTTCTATTGTTAAATGGTTTCTCTGCATTGTTTGTTTATTATTAAGAACACAAATGTAACACACGAATAAAAAAAATGAACAAAACAGGTCTTAAGAAGACAGGAGGGATTATTCAATCAAACACACAAACTCGATTTGACACTAATACTGTAAACAACTTCAACTGGATTCCAGTGTTCTTTGTTTTTTAACATCAAACATTGCCGTTTGCTCCAATTATTATCAATAATAGACGACCATAAGCCGCTAAATACAAACATATATGCTTTATATTTCAATATCCCTATTTATTTTTGAGTAGTTTAGTATAGAAGTCTGCTACGAAAATATGAAACAAAAATGTGTAATAAAAATGCTACATCGCTTACAGAAGGGTGGTGTCCCAATACTTATCAAATATTTTTCATATTTTAAGCAATATTCGACAGGGCCGGCCTGATAAACATGGTCGTCTAAGGCAAGCCAGCTTATTGTCGCCCCTTTTCGCCATTGCTGAGAGATAAAAACAAAGGTAAGCAACTAACACTGTTTTATACACATGCGGAAATAAAAATGAGACAAATCTTACGAAGACTTTAGGATATGCATTTATTTATTATAGACAGAAACAAGCCATAACTATTTTTACATAAATACAAATACTTAATAAATAAAGTTTTAGATGTTAGGCTCAACTTTACGAGGGGCGAATAAAAAAAGATAAGGTTGCAGCGCTTCTGCATTTCATTCGTGGAGTTCCTGGATAAAGAGCGGATGCGATTAGAACTCACTGGAGGCGACAGGCAGGTGACATGCAACAGATAATAAAACACAGGCTTACTGATCTGTCAATAAATATTGGGCAGTTGTACTCACCGGGGGTCCTCTAGCCCCCTACTCCTGGCTTGGGATTCGAACAGGAAACCGCAACCATTCGTTATCATAGAATAATTACTACAATTATGTATATCTCCTGGTATACCAATCCCTCAGAGGGAAGCAGGCAGCTGGACTATGTCCATTTACACACTCTGTTGGAGGACATTCCCTCAACCCCCACAGGCGTTGGGGAGAGTCAAATCTTATATGGCCAATCCTCCGCGTAAAAGACAGCCGATGCCATCCTGGCGTTGATGTAACATTAATAATAATAATAATAATAATTCGACTTAGGCGCCTTTACGAGATCACCTCTGCCAGCTGACTACCTCTCGAATGATTGTTAGAAGAATAATGATTAAACAAACATACCACACACATTATCTACTCATATAGCTAGTTATATTCACTACGCTACTGTTTCCAACAACTACTTACATAGGTACACCAATCTTGTATAATAACGATTGTAAACCACATATAATAACAAGTAGATAATACGCAATCATTCGGGTCAACACTTATAACACTTTATGGGACATAAACCATACCTTCGCCAGCGCAATAAACACATAAATGCTCTTCCTCATCTCCAGACCTCAACCCCATCGAGATTGCATGGGACCTTTTGCAGAGACAGCTGGATTATCATAATCTAAGACCTACTACTGTGCAATAGCTGCGGAATGTATTGCCGGTACTGTGGCATCAAATTCCACAAGAACATATTGATAACTGCATTGAGAGAGATTTTCATTATAATATTGTTAAACTTCTTCTTTAAACGTACCTTTATTATAATTTTTTTGTTTATTACTAAAAAGACGTTAAATTTTGTTGTTTTGGTAGTTCTTTATTATAAATGCATTTGGTGTTGCCTTTAAGTGTATTACACTGCAATATCCCTATTCATTTTTGGAATAATTAGGAATATTAGTAAAATACACAAAACTGTATAGTATTGATACAAGGAATGAGGGAAATTCCTAATTGAATGTTCATCTTGGATTTAAAAATTTTAAGACACTAACTACATTTACGTTTTTGCACTTGTAGCAAGAGGAACATATTTCCAATACTTCAGAATCTTAACACCAAATGGAAAAATCTTCGTAATCAATCATTTGGTAAATATTCTTACTTCGTATTTTAAATATTAATTTTCAGTTCAACCCACTGATGTTAGATGCAAGAGTTCAAGTGTCCGAAGAATTTCTGTTTTGAAAGCATAATTTGAAAATTGATATGTATGCAGAAGCTTTGCTAAGGGTTTCATCGATAGGTATGTTAAATGATGGTTTTCCTTTTCACTTAAAAGCATTCAATTATTACTATTCGAAGATATCCAGAAATATATACGAACTGCGTAAACATAAACAATTGAATAATGTCTCGACATGCGGTTCATTTTCATTCCATATTCAAAATGAGTATAGGCGTAAGTTTTGTAAAACAGTTTTGAATTTGTCGTTACGAGATACAACGCAGATGTTCTCATAATTTTCAAATTAGTTTATTGGTTTTCCCATAAATTAAGTTTGCTGGTTTACTATGATAAATAATGCAGTTAATTTATAAATAACTGACAGACGGATGCTATTATTAAAGAAGTTGAGAATTACATTGTTCGAAGTTGGCAGTGTTAGTTCAGCTCTAGTTATATGTTTGAATAGCGAATTCATGCAGGTCCGGATTTAAAATATTTCGCCTTTATTTATGGGGCTCAGCATTATTTTGAAAATATAAAAAATATTTAACTAAGCTAGTCAAATAGTTTTATTACAGTCCGAATCAATTTAATACCTATATTGAGTACGTACACTCACGGGATCTCTACATTTCAAGGACTCTGAGCTACAATTTGTAAAAGCCCTCTTTTAATTTAGGGTTGGATTAACGACAATGTATTCAAATCAAAAGTCAGAACCATATACATAACTTGTCCAATAAACGCCAAAGAAGGTTTCCACTGATGACATCCAGAAGTTTTACATATTATTACTGTGCTCATTTCAGAGTTTTTACCTTCAAATCATTGTTTTTGGTTTATTTCCAGCATCATAGAAAACAAAAATTGCATCATCTACAGGTTGCGAAGAAAAAAGAGTGGCAATAACCTGAAAGGTTTCATCATCTTCAATAGTCGCGCTTGGCATTTAAATTTTTGCAAATTCTTTGATTCCGTCTGATGCAAATCTTCGCGCAATTAGTTCAGCCACTTGACAATAAACAGGTGGGAAACAGCGTAATTTGTGATGCAATGAGAAAAAGTTACAGCACAAAGTACCTACAGCCACATAACCCATATTCATTTCCTTGGTGCGAGCAAACAAGGTTAATGTATGAAGGAAACTTCAACATTTCAATGAATTTATTGAATGCGCCTATACATAAAAATAAAGTTTTTACAAGCATAATGACTTGGCATGTTTACAAAAGGAACATTTCATATTTCCTTGCTTAGCTAAAACTTTCTGTTATTATAGTAAGCAGTAACCTCATACATATACATTTATGGGTTTGTTTACTGCAGAAGCATTAATCACACTGCTATGTATCCATTGCGTTTTAGGAAGTTGTTCTGGAAATATGAGAGACAAACATCAGAAGCTATATGCGCATTTTTTGCACAAATTTAAACAGGAACTGCAAATGTATAGATATCAAATACCTATCAGCAAACGGAAATGCCCCTTTTGCCCCTTGGAGGAGTGGCGTTGATGAATAATGCATTACTACAAGGTTGAACTGATCCACTAACATAAAGTGCTTAGTTGCTCATTTAATTAACTTTGCTAAAGGCAGACATTTCTCATGGACATAATTTAAAAGATTTCTAGTTGGTGGAAGTAATCTCTTAAGAGAAAATTATATACACAGGACTCCATAATTATTGGTCTGTTTCATAGCATAAAAGCTTTAGAAGTTTAGGTTATAAATTTGAATAAAGTAAAATATGCGTAATACTATAAAAACCATGTAAATTTTTATAAACGTTAAGGTTTTCCTTGGATGACATTGATATATAGCTTTATGGCAGAAATAGGCCATATTAAACAAAAATAAATTATAATTTGCAACCGCGGTTGTATTGAAAACATTTCCTTCTTTCCCCAAAAGCTGAGCAAAAAAGCATTGCAATTAAAACATAACCTCAAAACGTTGTTAGTATTTCTTATTAATCAAATGTTGGGTAAATAGTAATGTTATTTGATATAAAAGTTAAACTTTGATTCAAGAATCTGTACCAATGCAAACGTTTTAATAAAATATTGGGAGTAATTAATTCGTTTCTGTGTGAGAACTATAAATATACATCATAAATATTTTAATAACACAAAAATAAAGAAAACCTTTATTTGATGCACTTCTCAAACAAATACAAAAACTACTTAAACTCTCATTTGTATCCAGAACAACTTTGTAATTTATTCAAATTAGTAACATTAATTTTATTCAGATACATCAAGTATTTCAAGGAAATATATTTAAACATCCGCTTTAAAAATATATAATTACGAAGTTTTTTCGTTGCTGTTCTACCAACTTCCTCTCAATAATAAGGCAATCACTGAAACCACAAAAGTTGAGCTTGAAAGCCTAATTAAACATTTTTGTGGATTCATTTTCATTTAACAGAATTTTCCAGTTTCTGGACCATTTCTGACGAAAACACAGTTTATGTTTAAATAATATTGGTTGATTTACAAGGCTTTTCAAAAACAAACAAAAATACAAAAAAAGTTATAAACTTAGTTTTATATAAATTTAGGCTTACATAACATTATAACAGTTTTGACTCTTAACCAACTAAAAAATATTAAATACAACAAATAAAACATTTTTCAAACAAATTAATGTCTAAACATATTTAACTAATAATCCAGGTTTTGTATTTCTCAAAAAATACAGTAGTACGTAATAATATTTACACAAATGATGTACAGCACAGTGAGTAAAATATAAAATTATATAAAGTATATCCCTTAGTAAAATATATCAGTGGTCAATCATCAACCATTTTTCAGAAAGTTGTTCCACTTGTCTTGTAACCATGGGATCTCGAACCCGCATTCGAACTTCCAGCTTCCCACCCACCTTCTTCCTTCCTTCCATTAGCTGCAATTACATAAACATTTTTGAACATACTACTAAATTTCAAAAATCATACAAAGTAACAAACTGCAGTAATTATAAAAACCACACCCCCACACACCCCAGACATAAAAATCAACCTTGATGTGGGTAGGTCATATCTGCTTGATAGCCTAATTTACTGAAATGATGAAGGAAGCATTGAAAATGTTATAGGAAAGGCCCTTGCAACGAAAAACTTAAGACATGTGGTAATATATGGATAATGTTAAACTTGGCAAGGCTGGTTTGTTAGCATGTCCATATTTTAGTTCATTAAAATCAAGAGTAATACTATATAATCAATATGAAATGATCCAAAATTATGGCATGCTACTTTGAAATTCTTTTCTAAAGGTAACTGTTTTAGCTAATTTTTTTAGTATAATAACCTGACTGCTTGCATTTCAAATTGAAGACCCTGTGAAATTTTATTCTTGTTTCGTTTACTAGTAAACTGTAAATGGTAGCAACGACGTATCTAGCTCAAAACAGAAGGGGGGCGGCTTTCTGAATCCAACTTTGTTCATGGGGGGGGGG
>JABXWE010047738.1:0-11608 GCA_014611495.1 Limonius californicus
ATAGAAATAAAAAAGAGCCCTAATTCAATCAATTACAAAACTGATATTGAAAAACTAAATATCATATATCATAAACTATTTTAGTATTTACTTATATTAAAATTAAATTGCCTTTTTATCAAATTCTACTTAACAACTAATTTACAAATAGCCTGTACAACTTATTTGATCTTAAATGTATTTCAACATTTTACGCATGCGCTACTTATTCATGAATCGCCATTTTACTTGATCACATGTAATTTTATAAAATTCTTAAAATTGATTGAATTTTCTTCGTTTATAATGGCTTTAACTTGATAAAAACTTCGAGGCGTGTTGATTCCGCCTCTCCTTTTTGGAATGAATTTTCATTAACTATTAATTATGGTAAGTCTTTCAATTTTAAAGCTTATACTTTCATTAACCTAACAAAACTTTTTCTTTATATATTACAGATTGACTAATCTTTATTTTATTTAATATTATAACCATGTATCCTAAGAGGATGTCCACTTAATTATTCTTTGTATCTGAAGAAGATTCGATCGAATCGAAATATATTATACGTTTATTTACTGGGATCTACGTTTTTAATTAGCTGCAACTTTCCCTACTTAATTATTGAACTCGTCAGCTGTAAAACTACTTTAATATTATCATTGTCAGTATTATAAAGAAAATAACATAATCCGATGATATTGAGAGAAGAAGAATCGTTTGCAGTATTCTTATTATAAGCAGTAGAGTATAAAGTTATAAGCTGTCAATATGACCAGAATTACTATCCTTTCTATTACTATAGCTATCAAATATGCCATGCATTTTTTTGCTTATGGTCGAAATAAAATGTGATATGCCTTGTTGAAAGGAATAACCATCAAAGGCCATCACCAAGAATGTTATCCTCTCGAACTTTATCGTCCTGGATTTAGTAATATCAATCCATATGGTATGCCAATATCTGCCATTTATAGTAATGATTATTAGTACCGACATTATTGTGAAGTTGGAAGACGTGTTCCAGTCATTATCAATATCAGAATATTGTCAACATTGCTATTAACCGAATTGACAGCATTACAACAGTCGTAGTATCCATAGCTATATCTGAAATTGTTATCGACAAAGAATTGCTTGTTAAGGATTACGAATATTAACTGCTTCTAGCTTAGCCTTCAATAACGCGACTACACCGCTTATATCGATACCATTACTACCATGCTCAAGAGTGCAATGTTCTTCATCAGAAAGGTTATAATTAGAGTCATAACATCAGAAGCATCATCTACACATGGAAATCATCAGCTTAGTCAATGTCAGTGTCATAATCGAGTAAGACGGGGAACCTCGAACCTTCCTCATGTTCGTTCATTACCAAAGCTATTACAAGTGTTATAACATTCATCATGGTCATCATCACTTTAACATCTAATCACGAATTTAGAAGTGTATTATTTCCATGACCATCGTAGGTTTTATTAATTTGAATTTAAAATGCCGGTTGACATCACTTATAGTAAAGTTGAGAACCATGGGCAGATTTGAAACAACATTCTTCGAATAAGGAATATTAAGTATCTCCTTCGCCACTTATGTAGTCATAATTATCAAGATTATATACGCCGAAGTATCTTCATAAAAGGAAAATTCCAAACCACTATCCAGAAACATCGTTTTCAACATTGTTAGTACCACTACTATTCCTATTTACTTGTTAACACTGTCAAGGGTAGAAAAAAATTCCATTAAGATCATGCATTTGTATTAAAAATTTAGGTTAGTAAGAAGATGGTTCTCCAGGTTTATCTTAATCATAGTCGACTTGTATTATAAAGCTGTATTTAATGTAGTATTTAGCGAACAAGCAAAAGTTAACTATTGTTGTAAATATGACGCATAGACTAGTTATTTTGTAAAGTAGAGAAATCAGCAAAGAGTAATAAAAACTTCATATCAAATTGAGTAAAAAATCAAGCACAAAATGCCCTGAATTTAATATTTCAGCTTAAACTGGAAGAACCAGAGACAACGAAACGAAATTACCGAAAAACATGTGCAACCGTCTGCTTTGAATATGAGTTGTGATATCATATCCTAAATTAAAAAATTTAAAGTGAAACCTTAGTTCTGTAACCCTCAAAGATTTGTACATAGGCATCACAACCAACACCTGAGTTGTGTTGGTGGTTGTCCGAATCCCTTCTAACAGAGCGAGGGCTCTTTTGAAATAAGTAATCGAGTTTCAACTCGAAAGTAATTTAATTAATTACATTGAAACCAGGGTAAGAAAATTAGTATATTTTGAATCTTTATTTGAGGACTAAGTTGTTGTTGTGTTGGTGGTTGTCCGAATCCCTTCTAACAGAGCGAGCGCGCTTTTGAAATAAGTAATCGAGTTTCAACTCGAATGTAATTTAATTAATTACATTGAAACCATGGTAAGAAAATTAGTATATTTTGAATCTTTATTTGAGGACTCAGATGAAATGAAATAGTGGAAGGAAAAACCAGAAAAATAAGAAAAAGTTCTTTGAAGTTAGTATGAAATGGGAACAAATAAACGACTTCTGTTGAATAGGCATTATTTTTAAAAATTGAGAAAAGTACTAGATTTAAGTATATTATGTTCTGCAATAGAAATGATAATAAGTAAATATGTAAACACAGAATGATCTAAGCGGAAAAGTTATGTATTTTAGAAAAATACCTGCATCTCCAGTTACATTGTTTTATTTTTTTTTGGTCAATATTTAGCTTGTAAGCGATTGTAATATTCCAGACAGGGAGGACCTACCATTTTAGGTGAATTCTTAAACGCTGGAAGCTTTACAAATGAAATAAAAATATATTTCCTAATCTTAAACATATCCAGATATAAGTTGTTTTATTTAATTTTTTTTATACCTTATCCAATGATAACGCGATATTAAATTAAGCTAGTTCTTCAATTTCAGCTAGCGTTGCACGGTTTCATGATGATATCTGAAATATTCAGTATGTGATCGAAGAGATCTATTTCCCGCGAGGCGCTTTGATATGAAGGTCCAAGATGAAGCCCGGGGACAGCAAAGAAATTAATACAAAGCGTTCAAAACCACTCGCTCACATATGAACTAGTCCCAATTTAAAAAACGTGCTCTCGCCGAACTTTTCCACTCTAAAATATGTGCACGAATGGGCGTCCTGATCGCGGAATTTGTTAATAAAAATTCGTATTGGCGCGAAACATTTGTTGTTCTGGTAATTTTTAAATTAAATCTACTAATTTTGCTCTCGGCTAAGTAGGAAATCGATTTGAATCTCGTTAACATTAATTTCAAATGGTTTTACTGCATGTAATACGGCAACAATTATATAAAATAACACAATATAGGAACGGCCTTCGCTGTGTACACAGTCACCTGCTGGAAACCTCTCATTCATGAATAAAGCAAACAGACAGCTATGTTTATCCTACACTAGCTCACGGGAGGATTCGTTTTAATCCAGCATGCTGTGGACAAAAACCAACAAAGGCCACATCGCATTATCTGGGCTTATTAATTTTATTATTTATAAAATGTAAATAATTTACTTTATCATTCAATGTACATTTACTTGAACTTGATTTATGTCTTTTAGTTTACTGCTAGCAAAACTGGTTTGGCTTTTAATTAAAGTTTAATATTTGCTTATTTAAAGAAAGCGGAAATTAAAGTTTACCTATATTCGCTTCTTCTGCGTTAGACACATATGAGCAACAACCTAAAGAAACGCATAAGGTTGAGTTAACGAACTAATAAAATTCTAAATTAAAACGTCAGATTTGCTTGACATTGCTACTCAATGTTAACATATTGAGCAGAGATTTAAATAAAAATGATTAAAGCATTCACTATGAGCACAACAACTGTATAAACTATTAAGTTCACATGTGATCTGTCAGAAGATGACCAATAAAATCGCAGGATTTTGCATTTTGTAACCAATCAGAAGGATTTGCAATGCTTATTCTAGTAGAATTAATTGAAGTGATTATTCCGTTAGTAATACAGTTGACCAAATTGTAAAAGAAAAAATATTTACAGTGGTTTCTTTCAGAAAATTGAAGCCAAAGTGATTCTCCAGATTTTAATGTTTTTTCCGACACGTCACTTCCAATTTCTGCAACACATTTATTTTTAAATCGTTTTTACGCATATTCTGTTGGTTTTGGATTTTGAGCCATTTAAATTTGAAAAATATATTTGCTTAACTGACGAGTTCCTCGAATGCTGTCGTTAATCAAGGAAAAACAGATCATTTTGAGGGTGGTATCACTCACGCTCGTGCTGTGCACTCATGCTAATCATATAAAAGTGCAAGAGACATTCATAGTAGCTCCCTAAAACCACCGACATGGCGTTGACTACTTATGGTATTATAACTAATTAACCTTCCCCAACTAACCCTAAATATAAAACCATGGCCAAACAAGCAATCAGCAAGAGTCCAGCACGCTTTCTTCCACAGATCTTAACTAACAGTCAATCCCACAAAGGAATTTAACTTTGTCCAAGGGGCTGTTTGAAAAATAATCGTAATCCAAAATAGAATAGCATTAACCATTATCAACTTGGTTGTAAGTCATACGATGTGAAGAGATGGGAGAGATATTCGTCAAAGTTTTTCGTTCAATGATGTGAACATCATGAACGCCCAAATATCTGTCTCTAATTTGTTGATAAGTTGCTTATTTCCAATATTATCTCCTTCTACCACACGAAGTTTAAACTTTATTACTGGTAAATGTAAGCAACTACTGTACCATCTTTATTATTTGGTGGTAAGTCACACTGAGATGATGGAAAACTCAGATATTCCATAATTATTAAATTAATTATATTATAAATTAATCTATTTTGATCCTATTTTATAAAATACCAAAGAAGTAGATAACCAAATCCCTAGTTAATTAAAATATCAATACCATTAGTTGGTATGTACATACATATTTAGTAGCAGTAGTATCATCGGATGGTAAAACTGCATTTTTTCATACGGTGAAAATACTTGAAGGCAGCGTTCGCACTGTTACTTATAGTATATGTTAACTTTTATAAATGTAAACATGTATGCTTGTAGATGGTAAGTTAGTACGTGAATCACAAACTCAGTGCAAGTGTTAGTATCATGCTTTCAATGTGACGTATAATGTTACATAGTGCTTACTTTGTAAGACGATAATTTAATTATGAAACAGAAGTAAAGGTGTACTTCTGCAAAAGAATTAAGACTGAACTCAGGCCAAGAACAACCATGTCCACACCAGGAACAATAATTTCAAAATATACCATCTAAGACCAACGATAACCACTTAAGACTAAGAAGAACTATATCAAGACAGCCAAGAACAATTATCTCAAGACCAAGAACAACCATCTCAAGAACTAGAACAACCATCTCAAGACCAAGAATAAGCATCTCAAGACGACCAAGAACAATCACCTCAAGAACAAGAACAACCACCCTAAGACTAAGAACAACCGTATAAAAATACAAAACAAGCATCTCAAGACCAAAAATAACCATCTCAAGACTACCCAGAACAACCATGTCAAGACCAAAAGTGATCATTTCAATGCAATCAAGAACAATCATTTCAAGACCAAGAAAAACCACCTCAAGACTACTAAGAACAGCAATTTTAAACCCAAAAATAGTCATCTGAAGACAACTAAAAACAATCATTTCAAGATCAAGATCAAGAACAATCATATCAAGACGACGAAAAACGACCAGGACAAGACTAAGAACAACCATCTCAAAAACTAGATCAATCCTCCCAAGGCCAAGAATAACCATCTAAAGACCAAGAATAAGCATCTCAGGACGACCAAGAACAACGACCTCAAGAACAAGAAAAACCATCCTACGACTAAGAACAACCACCCTAAAACTAAGAACAACCGTATAAAAATACAAAACAACTATTTTAAGATCAACAATAATCATCTCAAGATTACCAAAGACAACAATTTCAAAACCATAAATAAAGATCTCAAGGCAATTAAAAACAATAATCTCAAGGCAACTAAAAGCAATCATTTCAAGACTGGGAACAACCATTTCAAGACTATCAACAGCAATAATTTGAAGACAAGAACAGCCACCCTAAGACGAAGAACAACCGTATAAAATACAAAACAACTCAAGACCAAACATAACCATCTCAAGACTACCTAGAACAACCAAGTCAAGACTAAAAATAATCATTTTAATGCAATCAAGAACAATCATCTCAAGACCAAGAATCACCATCTCAAGACTACCAAGAACAACAATTTCAAACTTAATAATAATCATCTCAAAGCAACTAAAAATAATACTATCAAGATCATGAACTACCATATAAAGACGACTAAAACGACCAGGACAAGACTAAGAACAACCATCTCAAGAACTAGATCAATCTTCCCAAAGCCAAGAGTAACCATCTAAAGACCAAGAACAAGAAAACCCATCCTAAGACTAAGAACAACCACACTAAGACTAAGAACAACCACACTAAGACTAAGAATAACCACCGTAATACTAAGAACAACCGCATACAAATGCAAAACAAACATTTTAAGACCAAGAACAACGATCTCAAGAATACTAAGGACAACAATTTCAAGACGAAAAATAATCATCTTAAGGCAACTAAAAACAACAATCTCAAGGCAACTAAAATCAATCATCTCAAGACCAAGAACAACCATCTTAAGACTAGCAACAATAATAATTTCAAGACCAAAAATTATTATCTGAAGGCAACTAAAACCAATCATCTCCAGAGCAGGAACAACTATATCAAGATAACAACAATTTCAAAACCAAAAATAATCATCTCAGAGCAACCAAAAATAATTATTTCGGAGCAACTAAAAACAATCATCTCAAAACTAAGAACAATCATATCAAGACGGCGAAAAACGACCACGATAAGACTAAGAACAACCATCTCAAGAATTAGATCAACCCTTCCAAAGTCAAGATCAACCATCTAAAGAGCAAGAATCAGCAAGAGAAACCACCCTAAACCTAAGAACAACCACTCTAAGACTAAGAACAACCATATAAAAATACAAAACAAGCAGTTCAAGACCAAGAACAACCATCTCAAGACCAAGAACAACCATCTCAAGACTACTAAGAATAACAATTTGAGAAGAGCAAAACCAACCGTCTCAAAACCAAGAACAACTATATCAAGACGACGAAGAACGACCAGCTCAAGACTAGGAACAACCATCTCAAGAACTAGATCAACCTTCTTAAGGCCAAGTGCAACCATCTCAAGACCCAAAAATAACCATCTCCATAATAAGGGCAACTATATCAAAACCAAAAACAACTATTTGAAGACCAAGAACAATTATTTCAAGACCACGAACAACTAGCTCAAAGCCAAAACAGCAACTTTGCAAAAATACGTACTGTAATTTAAAATAAAGCTTTCAATGTTAGATTTTTATATAGAAATATACAGAGTCTCGCGGAATTAAATTAATTATTTTGGAGAAGATAAAATAAAATCTATAAACAATAGATATATTTGTGTATGATAGTAGATATGGGTGTTTCAACTTTATATAGCCTTTTTGCCTAACTGCATAATGTTAGTATGTCACTATTTGTTATAAGGTATGTAGTTTTTCTCCAAAAACTGCTAGTAATTTTAAATATAATCGTGGCGACCGGGTGTCGCAGTGGGCGAGAGTCCGCTTCGCAACCGGTTGACCCGAGTTCGACTCCCATTGTGGCCCGAATTTTAATTAATTCTGCAGCAGCGGGAGTGACTCGGTAGCATAGTTGGGGGGGGGTTTACAAGTGTGGGGCATGTTAGACTCGTGCATAGCGCTACGTGCGCTGATCCGAGGTAAGCGGGGTGGAATGAGAATCGTGGAGTTGCTATGGCAACTCCACGATTCTTTAAAAAAAAATATATATAGTCGTAGACTTCAAAAAATAGTATGGAAAACATAGGACTTTTTGGACAGATTAGTATATTATCAAGGTAAAAAATGATCAAACCCCAAATTGAAAATAAATGAGAACTAAAATAAACTGGTCTTAGATATACGCTTACCATCTTAATATCAATTGTTCAACATTTGTGCAATACCACGAGAAAACTATCAGACGGTTGTGTCCATCTTGTTCTTATAGAAGGGCTAATGGAACTTGGATGTAATGCATTTAAATGGCAAAATATAAGAAAACAAAATTTGCGGAAACATACCGTAGAACAAAGTCCAAAATCGTAGAATTCGTTACCATGTTAACATAAGTGACATTACAATGTTTAACATAATGACCCACAAATACTTATTGGATCAGTAAATAAATCATATCAATTTCAGTTGATTTACAGGGTGTTAAAGAAAACGTCGGCAAACGTTTTAGGTACATCAAATCACTCTCGCTGACGATTCAAGACCTCAAACCAGGAAAAAGGTTCATATAAACATGCAACCAAAATTGTTTCGTTGCAGAGTAACAGCATTTTATGGGTGTGCAATAGAGACAGTGCCCTAATTCCGTAACAAAGTGTTTTTAAAAACATGTTCAGGTAATTTTTATTTACTGAACTAATTATTACTGATAGAGCCTAACCCACATAATCTATAGTATCCAAGTTTTAATTTAAACTCGATTTTTGATCAAAATGATTAATTAATTCGAAAAGTTTTGGGTTAATCTACTTGTAATAATAAAGAAGAAGAAGAAGAATAAATTATTCATGAAAGCATATTAACACTCACTGCATGTCTCGGTTTTAAATTCTGGCTTGAACAAGCGACATATGGATGATATATATATATTGGACAAGAAACTGACTTTAAACATCTTTGTAATCGTAGAAATATCCTCAAGTAGTGAGCTTTTATGCTAGTACTAGTGCTTAGTCTTAGCGGCAGCAGCTTGAAAAGAGCAAAGAGCGTAATCGTAGAGATTTCAAGGAAAATAGTCATCAGATTCGTATACTTTTAAGATTAAAATATTAATGAAACCTTAAATCGATAATTATTCAATTTTTACAAGTTATTTAATCATTTAATTCGTCACCGAAGCATATTTAAGGCAACCTTTCATTCACTTCGAGGTAAATTATTAAAAGTTCCCATTTTACACCAGGCACGTTGGTTAAAATATAAGGGAAGCAGGACAGAGGAAAAGCGGTGTATATTTTCCAAGACAGGCAAGAAAAACAATAGCTGATGAATGAAGAGCTTTAACGAGTTATTTATATGGATTCCAAGGAAATGGGTTTGCTGATTTTAGTACGTATTAAAAAAATTATGAAAGATTTAAATGATATATTCAGAACCATAGTTTCTCAAAAACTATTATCTATCAGGTTTTCCTTACTGGTAAGTTTGTTGGATGGGATTTCTCACGCAACTGGGGTTTTTAATCGGATCTAACCGATTCAAACATATATAATGGAAACAGACTAAAATAATAGAAAGAAAAATAACCAGGGATAACCAGGCTTTCATAATTAGAACATCTGAATCAATGAAAAATTTTATTATATATTGATCGTATCGATTTGGGTTTACGACATCGATAGAGTAAAGTCATTTTACCTTAATCGGCTCAAAGAATCCTTAAGCTGAAAGGGACGAAGCTGTAAAAAAACTAACATGCGCATGGCGGTCACGTGTTCATCCACATAACATAACCTCCCACACATAATAAGTCTACAATTTTTAGAAAAGTCCGCTCACTTTCAATGGTTTCTATTTTTGTATGGTTTCGATTCGATCGGATTATTGAATAATTGAATTTAAATTTCCAGTTAATGGGTTGGGCTGTATACGTTTTGGAATCGGAAAATGTTTGTCACTGTTTCAATTTAAGTTTTGCAGATTTGAAATGTGACAGGTGCTTGGATGAGTAGTCTGAATCAAGCTAAGAGTTCTAAACAGATCACCAGGACGTCACAGAAAAACAAATAACGAAATAAAACACCCAATACCTTGTAAGGAACCAAAGAGTTAAATAAGTGCATTTTGGTCCCAAAAAACCCCAAAATCGCGAGTCGAACAGACTTGACAAGCACAGCCACAAAAATCTAAATCACAGCACATCCCGGAGCCTCAGCGCGGGTCGGAGTTTGCTTCGTGCGGACTTGGATGGGAAATTTCCTTAACGCTGGCGTTAATTAAACGCCGGCAATAATTTTTATAGGCTCATGACATCATCTTCATAAAAGCCACGGAGAAGGCGACCGAACCGCGCGAAACACTGAAGTTTTTGCTCGATTTCGGTTCACGTGCAAACAGCAGGCGCGCGCACTCCGGAGCGGAGCAGAAGGTAACAGATTTTCTAGGTAGGGGCACGAAAATTTTACTCTAATAACCGTGTAATTACAGAAATTACTGGCGACTTCCTAAACCTATTCAAGGAGGTGTTCAGAAGCTACAGCTGGTTGATTAATTTACTATTTCGAAGCTGCTGCTGCCACCAAATGCTATCAACCAGGAAGTCTAACACCGCGCTTGCACCAGGAAAAGTAATGGGCTAAGGGAAAACTGTTGCTGGTTTTATCTTTTCGCACCCCTGGAGAAGATATCTCCACTTTAATAAATTAATTGCTTCACCTTAATGTCTTCTGCTTTTTCACTGAAACATTGACGGGGCTGAAAATAATTCACACGTCCAGAAGAAAATTTTCCGGGAATTTTCTATACAAAAATAGTTCTTTGTATGCTACTGACGCTATGACAAGTAGTGAGTGATCAATCATAAATAATAATTATTTCCAAAAATAACCCGAAAAATGAGAGGAAAATGAGATCGAGTAATTCCTGGCTTTATTAACGTAAAGTCTTTCCATTATAGTTTGACGTGAGCTCCAACCTTTCAATATGACTAATAACTACTTACAGAAAGTGGAATAAAATAAACGTTAATTTGTAATTAACAAACAATCCATGAAAATAAAAATAATGTTATACACATAAATTTTAAAATCTATAGAACTTTTACAAATGGTTGTAAATTATCAACATGACACAAAGCTTAACCATTTGTTACTTACTTAAATTCAGCAATAAAAGATAATAGTGCCGTATTTTTCGTTTTTTCATTTGAATACCACTACACTTCGGAGAAATATATTAAAATTTGTAGTATTAAATATAATGGGTCTTCCGTCATAGACCATTTTCGGGGAGCAAGGTTATTACAGTTGTGATTTGATGATTTTAATGTAAGTCGGATTTATCCCGTACACTTAGCTTATGGTATACTCAGGATTACTCAATTATTCTTAAATTTGGTAACGTTTTTATGTAAAACAATTAATCGTTGTGTCAGAATTACCGGTTATAGCCATTTTGCCACTTCAAAGTAGCTCAATAACCCTTCGGCTATGCTATTACCCTAACAATTATTGTAAAAGTAACCTACAGAAGCTAACTCTTTTGCAAGTGCAATAGTAAAACGATATAAGGAAGACAACAACTGAGGCTGAAGTGCGACAAGGTTATGAGGTCCCGCCATAAAATCTTAAGTTAAACATAAAATTACTGATTATTTTTCCAGTAACCAACAGTTATGTTAATTTTATTCATGCAATTGTTATCCCACGTGGGCGATGGGCACCATTTTA
>JABXWE010047742.1:0-17272 GCA_014611495.1 Limonius californicus
TTGTTTCAGAAGAATTTATTATTCTAAAAAAAAAGAAATGTTTCGGCGAACCTAAAAAGACAATAAGGTTTAAATAATTTAGATTTAAAAATAAAAAAATGTAGTATTTCAATCGGGAGTGTTTAACAACAAGGATCAAATTCTCTTATCCTCACTAAAATAACCAAAGCTAATATCAGCTCAAATAAAGAATAAAATGAAAACTTACTGAAATTATTTGGATATGATTGTTTTCCCTGCAAAAAATAAAATTAATTAAAATTTACTACTTTTCGACAATTACATTTTTCGTAATTATTTTTATTTTCGTTGTTAGAATATCTAGAAATGCTTTATATACAAAAATTGGGTACTATTTTATATACAGGATGAGTTTGCCAATACGAATCAGCTTGATATGTTGCTTATTTAAAATATTAGGAAAAAGATTTTAAGCTTGTTTGTAATTAGAATGGTTTTTGTTAGGAAAAGCGGTATTATCAACTGCCTTTGTAATCTCATTTCCATTTTATTTGTTAATACCACCCACACCAACTCTTACTATCAGTAGGGGTTAACGAACCATTGACAATAGGTAAAATAAAATTCATTTTAGTAAATAAACATTATTAAGTGGAAAGAAATGGAGGTCGTTAAAACCGCGAAGAGAAGGAAATTGGAATATTTCGGTCATATTATGAGACATCAAGAAAAATATGATTTACTACATCTGATAATACAAGGGAAAATAGACAGTAAAAGAGGCCCTGGTAGAAGAAGAACCCCATGGTTAAAAAACTTAAGATAGTGCAGTTGACAAAACAAAAATTGCAAATATCATAGCCAACATGATCGCCAACGACCGGTAACGGTCAAAGCACTTGAAGAGGAAGAAGAAAAAGAAGGGGAAAAGAATATGGACAGTACCGCTAGCGAAAGTTAAATTTAATTCTTAAAAATAAAAAAAACCGTCCCCGCCTGGGTGTCGTCCCCGGGTTTATCGCATCAGAATCTTCCAATTCTACCGCTTTCGACGCTTATTCTCGGATGTCATTCTGGTTATGTGAGGGACATCGCGAATTAGGTCGTTTAATAATTTTAAATTCATTTAAACTAAACAAATTAACGTTATAATGACTGCAATCGACAACAGTTTACACCAGCTACGAGGTGTGTTCAATTGAAACCCATCTTTGGTTCATAAAACATGTACTTATTCAATAATTTAAATACTGTCACAGTTAAGGCACCCATCCCAATGTTTTACTAACCGATGTTTACCCTGCTCATAGAAGTCTTGTGGCTGCTGATTGAAGAAGTCTTTCACGGCTATCTGTAGTTCTGCGTCAGACTTAAAAAAGCTGACCTTTTAACGCCTTTTTCGGCGGTCCAAAAATATGAAAATCGCAAGGCGATAGACCCGGGCTACAGGGTGGATGCTTTAAATCCCACCATTTCCTTCGTTGAAGATTTTCTTGTACCACATTAGCAACATGAGGCCTACCATTGTCGTGCAGCAAACTGACCCACGCGCAAGCTTTGCTGGATGTTTCCGTCTTATTGCATGATGAAGCTTGTTCAAAGTTTCACTGTACAGATTTGCATTAACATTTACTCCAGGGTCTTTAAAGTCTATCAACAAGGGTCCTTCATGGTCCACAAAAAATGTTAACCTCGCCTTGTCTGCAGGAGGTTGTTCTTTCAACTTCTTCGCTGGTGGTGAACTCGAATGTTTCCACCGCATGGACGATAACTTACTGGATGGATCGTAGTTATGGCACCAAGTTTCTTCACCAGCAACTATTGACCAAAGAAAGTCATCACCATTTTGTTTATAGTCAGCGAGGTGTTGCAAAGATAAGCCCATTCGCAAGAATTTCTGTTCATTAGACAAGAGACGGGGAATCCATTGCGAACAAACTTTGCTGTAATCCAGACTACGAACAGTACTATGGACAGATCATACACTCGCACCAACAATTTCTGAAATTTGTTTAATTGAAATTTTCTCTAATAAGACCTCCCACACATGCCTTATTGTTTTCTGTTAATCCAGTACTCCGTGCACCTGATCGCGGTTCATCCATAGTCCCCTCTTTTAGATTCTTAAATTTTCGGCACCATTCCTTCACAGTTGGGTACACAATACGTGCATTTCCATACACTGCTTGCATTCGCTTATGAACCTGCAATGGCTACACACCCTCAGTGTATAAAAATCAAACTTGGACGGATTTGCAACATCAAACGCCATTTCAAAATTTTAAATATTATTTTATATGGCTCTCCGAATAGGCAGTTGTAAATGTTTTCGTAGTTCCGATAATATGAATTAGAAGTAGTGATTTGAGGGAATTTGTAAAAATTTTCTTTGGATTCTTTCCAGATATGTTGCAGCTACAAACTAATTTTTATGACCCAGTATAAACTTTTCGTATATTTTAGTTGTCTTAAAGTTTTTTTATTTATCATTCATTCATACTACTGTCCCCCCCCCTGAAAATCGCTTTCGCATTACTTCAGGGGGTGCGGGCGTCCCTTACGCACTAAACATTCTATTCCACCGAGGCCTCTTGTCTTAAAGTTTACGTTGGCTTTCGGAGACATTATTTGCTAACCTATTCGTCATAGACATTTGAAAATTTTGTGTAGTTATTAAAATATATTATCGTGCTAAATAAACAAGATACGTCAGGTAACTTTCAAGATCTGCTTCCTTAGTTTTTTAAAATATGTTACATTACCTTGAACTGTCTATAAATTCTTTTATAAGCTCAAAACGAAAATATATTAAATTTTGTTATATCTTTGCTACAAGAATTAGAAAGAAATACTATTTTAATAAATTTTTATTATCATCGCACCAGAGTTTAAATTTATTTTCCAAAAATTATACAGTAGGAATTATAAAGGCTATTATATCGTAATATGGTGTACTTTCTAGTAAGTCGAAAATTGTATTATACATAGTCGAAAAAGGTTATTTATTTTTTTGAAATGTTGTTTTAAATTATTTTTTCTTTGTCCAGTAAAAATTCTTGCAGTTTTGGTTGTTCTAAAGTTTAAATTGGTTTTCCATAAAATTAGATGTCAGTAGTTTTGGATTTTATTTTGCATTGCTGTGATGAAGATTTGGATTTTTTTGTTATGCAAATGTCTGAAAGAAATGTGCCACAATAAATTTTCATGATAGTTATAATACTTGAACGAAAATAAGTTTTCGAACGCTGATCTCAGGAAATTTCCATCAACATTTCACGAATTAAGTTGTTGGTCTGAATTCCGTTTCGCATTGCTGAGATACCACCGAGTGTATCATAACCGAAAACGATGAATCAGCGACGCGATTCGCAGCTCTTCCACAAATCCGGATTTAGTTTACTTTCCTAATGGTCGAAAAATCCGGAGACCAGAAACATAAATCCGAATCTCGGCGCGTTCGACATAAATCTCCATTCTATCCTTAATTACATCTTCCTGTAAGTGTTCTGAAACTGTTGAGTTATAATATAAAATACCGCCGTGCACTTTCAAACTAGAGAAAGCAATTAAAAAATAATAGTTTCTTCTGCAAACGTGGTCGTGCAGCTATTTCTAAACTTCCAGCGTCTTCGCGAATGAATACCGGAACGTAACCAGTACGACACGTTACAAGAACCGCGGGTCTTCTTCAATACATTAGTTAGCAATATCTCCAGCACGTAGATTTAAATGGAAATCGTATGCAATTTTTTCGAACGCACAGTAAACGTATTAGAGACACCTCTGTAGGTCAGTGTATTCCCACGGGGTCTAAAGGTCCATATATCCTATCATATCATTAACATCGGTAAGAAGAATGACAACGATGAGGCATACAAACATCACACGCACGCGGCAAAGTGAAGCAATTGATCCGTATGCAAGGTGCATCTCAGTAAAAGACACTTAATTAAATCAGACTATTGAATCTGGCCAGTGATACGCATTAATGAGGCGCGGCGGCTCTTCTGAGTGACATTTCAAGCTGAGACTTCTGGACTGATGATTGCTAATGGGAACTCGCGAATGTCCACTATTTCACTTTTGCCCATTGCTGATGACCGGTGCCGCATAGTTTGAACGCAACTGCGTTTTCAATTGCCCATTCACGATAATGCTAAATGCCCCCAAGATACCTTCCTAGGTGAACTTAGACATTCTGATGCGAGAGATACCAGTCCAATGACACCCTGTTGCAAAATTTGCTGCTTTTGGTATTTAATTGCATTTCTCAGAAACTTCTCTTTTATTCGATACTTAAACTTTAATGATAATTGCCGCAAGGATGAGCATTTCAATTTCATATATGGCGCATTTCTAGATTTCTGGTTTATGTAAGTCAGCCAGAGAATTGTACCCGTAAATCGTGGAATACCATAACACGGGCAACAAAGTATAAAGTGCTTAAATATAATCGGAGATGCTTCAATACTATCTTTATTCTAATGGAGCACGGTACTAAAAGTTTATAGTTACATACATTATGATTCAGCTAATATGCAAACTGTTCGCATTACATCCTTGTTTTAGATAAGGCCGGTGATTCATTGCGAAATTCATGCAAACTACGCAATCTTATGAGTAAATGCACAACTAAACTGCAAGAATGCCATAAAGCTTTCGAAAGCTGTAAGAAAGTTGCGTTGGATTTCAAAATGTACTAGTTTGACAAAGGGTAGAGTTCTTAATCAAAATTCTGTCAAAAAATCGATATTTAAGAAGAGCGCGGGTAAAGCGAGATCCTGAATATAAAGGTCGTTTACGATATACATATTTAGATTTGCATTGTTTACTGTATTGTATTTCCCATTTACAGAGATCATATCACAATATTTCAAATATTTATAACATTAGAAACTTTTTCGGGTAAGCTATTTCAATTTTCGTCGGTTTTAAGCGTTTCATACTGAGCCATAAAAAGTTTTACCACTTACGCACTTTTTAAGTGACGAAATATACAGCTTTATGTGTTTTAAAACGTATTTTAAGGGATTTAAGATTTAAAGCATAAACAAAAATCATCCATCAGCTACTTGTTTAAGAGAAGTAGCTAAAATACTATAATTAATTTGTATGTATGTATATCGAGACGGTCGTGGGGTAGAGGTAAGCGCGGCTTTCGACTTCAGTGCTGCAGTTTTGGTGTTCAAATCCCATTAATGGAACATCTATTTTTAGCAGCAGTTCTTCCCCACGAGGCAGTAGCAAACCAGCGAAGTACTCTACCTAGTAAATCTTCTCTGGATTAGAAGTGTTTACACTTCTCGAGGTCTCGTTAGGTCCTCTGTGTCTGGGATACTTTAAAAACGCACAACACAGGTGTAGATGAGAAATCACTACGTCTCGTGTCGTAACAAACATCGAACTCGATATACAACAAAATGTACATCTATGTAGGTATTTATTATTATTTTTAGTAGATATATACACGGCGTTGGAAATTTGCACGATCCTAAACCTATTGTGTTGTTATTTACGCTTTCATAATGTCGACATTTGTTTGAGAAACACCTTTTTTAGTTGAAAAACTGATATTGCTTCTTACTAAATATGAAGTTACCATTGAATAATATCTTAAATTGATCTAAAACATACTTTTCGTGTTTGATATAAGTAGATTTAGTAGACAGATAAACTATGTAGTCGGTATTGCTTAACAATGTCTACATAAAACGAAAACTTTGTACTTGTTCCGAATGGAACTGAATAGTAGAGTTTATGAAGAACTTCAATCCTTAAACTTATTTTGCTTATTATAGCTACTACTTCCACAACTTTCAAAAAAATATGGGTGGAATAGAAAGTCTAAGCGCCTTCACCATTAAGTATTTAATTTGCTCCTGATTGTAGTTTCAAAATTTTAGGATTTACATTTTAAATTACTGTACACACGTGGGTTTTCCTACATACGTATATACATAATGAAATCCCTTTCATCGCAACAACGCTATTGAGACATATTTTCTGTCGGCCAACTCCTTGCTCTTTAGGATATAGTGGGGTTATTTGATATTAGACCAAGCGTTTACAGCTTACATAACTCACACTAAATCTATTCATCGGTATTTTCACTTACATATGTTAGAACGCCATTTAAACAACAATAAAAAAATGTTTTAGCACCATTATTTACCCGTTTGCTAAATGTTGTCTCAAAATAATTCCTAGCTAAACTAAAGAAAAACTGACTGCGTTTATCGGCGAAGCTCACCTTTCCCCGTGTATTGTACGGCACCTTTGATAACACTTGAGCCATTATCCCATCATGCCACAGTACCATTGTTGCTCTAATAATAAAATAGGAGCACAAGTATTGAGTAAACAGTTCAATATTCAATTAGGTGAACGTAGCACTTCAGACAAATCAGCATTATGCTCACAACCAACCAATCTCATATTTATCACTGCACATCCTTCATCCTACACAGTCTAATTATAACTAATTTTTTGGGGAAGTATTTATTCGTCTTATACAATGCCATAAAATACTTCGTCAGCAAATCTGCATAATTCCGTTATCTGCATACTACGATTGTAACTCCGTTACGTAATGCCCACGGTCGTAGAAAACCCTAAATATCCGTATAAATGGGTGCTACCCAAAATTCAAGTTTTTCTGTATTTCAGAATGAAAACGGAAAAAATTTAATGTTGTGTAAACTGTTACTTTTTTGTATAACATTTTAATACTTGTACCGCAGTTTGCCTTTTCAATTTTTTAAAACCTCAGACAATTTGAGGAAGTTTATAATTTACCTACAGGGGGAAACTTTTGAAACCAAACATTTTTGCACAAATCAAAGCATTTTCCAAACAAATAATCCTTGCTTACAATTTCCTCTACTAACTGAAAATGTGGATAGTTTTTATTTTAATTCGGCGACAGAGTAGAAGAAACCAAAAAGGTTGATCTTCGCTAGATCGACGCCCGAAGAAAGGGACAAGAGAGAAGAAGACGCCAGCTAAGCTGACGTCACTGATAACCAATCCAAAGTAACGAACAAATGGGGTTGCACCAGGATGCGCAATACGGATTTTTCCGGAAAAACGAAGAAATAATCATGAACTGGTTGTTTTGAACAACGAAAACGCTACTGTAAAACACGGCTTTTTGTTGAAACGGAAAATGTTTCAAGGCTAAGCAACGGAGTTAGTTTTATCTGTTTAAAACGATAAGAAAAATCTCGAGGTATCTTGTTTATGTTTAATCGGAATTTACTGTTGAGTTTCATTGTGAAAAAACGGTACGGAATCTTACAATATCAATTTTAACCCCATCATATTTTCGCTAAGCACACAATGTCTGCGAAACTTTTTTGTTCAAGCAGGAAAACAAGCCCGCTAGAGCCAATTCCTAAACCAGACTGGGCGCAAAACTCATCTCACAATTTCTGGAAATGCGTTTAAAAGTACCTTCTGTTCGCCTCGAGAATTCTACTCGACGCTAGCTAACAGAAACACACCTACCACTGATAACTTTAGTGATAACCAAAGGGTGGCGTAAAATGCGCTCTTTCGACTAAAGTACAAAAACAAATCTAAAAAAATATTCAAACTCAAAAGCGCGAAGACCAGACGAACGTCACCACAAACATATTAAAACAACTGTTAGGGTCGACCTTACGGGGGGCGAATAAAAACTATTTAATTTCATATTTAAATACGGTTGAAGCGCTTCTGCATTTCATTTTTGCAGTTCCTGGGTAAACAAACAGCGGATGCGATCGGAACTCACTGGCGGCGACATGTTGACATGCAACAGATAATAAAACACCTGATCTGTTAATAAATGTTTGGCGGTTGTACTCACTGGGGGGTCCTGCAGCCCTCTACTGCTGGATTGGGACTCGAACAGGCTACGGATGCTCATCTGCCGACTAGCAGCTGTGGCAGTAGTCATTCGTAATCGTAGAGTAATTATGACAATTATGAATATAGAGTGCCGCCTCAGCCCCATATGCGAAGAGGAGAGTATCATTAGTGTCCACACCCCGGCGTAAAAGTCAGTTGACGCCATCTTGACATTAACGTTGCATTCGTAGTTATAATAATAATTCGACGTAGGCACATTTTCGATGTAACCTCTGCCGACTGACTACCTCCCGCGTGATACCTAGGGGAATAATGATTAATCATGCTACACCCATTATCTACTCATATAGCTACTTATATTCACTACGCTACTTTTTCCAACAACTGCTTACATAGACACACCAATCTTGTATAACAACCATAATTGGATCCAATGCTTGTAAACCAAATATAATACCAAGCAGATAATACCTAACTATTTGGGTAAACATGTATGCGGCTTCACGGGATATAAACTATACATAATAATAAGTAGATAACACGTAACCATTCGGGTAAACTCAAATAACACTTCATGGGATATAAACCATAATCGTGCCAGGGGCGCCACTATTTAGATAAGCCGATATTGCCATTGCAACCCATTGTTATATATCAGCATCATCATCGTCATCATGGTTTAGGCCTTTATTCGGCCCGTTCCGGTTTAACTCCAGTGTTTTCGAGGTCTACCTATATCTCGTTTTCTTGTCGGTCTATATTGAACCGCCAGTTTCGGTAGCCTTTCGTCACCCATACGGTTAAGATGTTCCATCCATCTTCCTTTGTATTTATCAATTTTGTTTTGGATACTGGTTTCTGATATTATCTTTGGATATTCTATCCACTATGGTGCATCCCTTAACACTACTTAGAAATTTCATTTCCGCTGATTGTATTTTGGTTCGGTCTTTAGTTGTAATTGTCCAAGTTTCGCTGCCGTATAAAAGAGTGGGTACAGCTAACGTTTTGTCGAATTTTTTTGTGTTTCTTTTCTTGCATAAATGGTAACACTAAATTCGCACCTTGCCTCCGCTTCGCATCGCAATCAGTTAGTAGGTTCGCAAACGCTATGAATTAGCTATTACGCCAAAGATATGCAAGCTTATGCCTACCTACCAACAACGCTGCCCCACGTAGATTACGGCCGCTGACCGCTCTCAAGACTCGGCCACCCCTTGCTTTTCCTACACATTCCACTGCACGGCCTTTCCTAAAAACTTATAATTCTTCCCTGCTGTTATAGAGCCGACAGAAGTTACGTATATCTTAGGAAATATTTATCTGTTGAGTGCACACGCAAGTAATACTCACAGTAGGCAAAACACAACTCATTTCACAAATTTTAGACTCTGTGGTTTACAGAGAAAAAATAATAACTTACTCATATTAAGCCCACGTTATTCTGTAGGTCCTGTATGGTACTTTAAAACGCGCAACGCTGGCATAGTGGGGAGAAGATGGCTAGGTCTCAGAAAAAATGTTTCATTCTTCACTTACACGTTGTACAATCAGGGCAGTAGAAACTGTATTTATTAGAACATTTTAAGATGTTCTCTCCCAACTAACCATGATATTAAATCATTTAAAAGTCTGCAATAGCAAATTAACTAACAGCACGAGTTGATTTAAAGCTCGCATATGATCCGTAACACTTTTGGGAACCGCTGATTATGGTTTTATTTTTATTAGGAAAAACCCAGTCCAAGTTTCTTTATTTCCTCCGGCATAGAATGTTTATGAGTTGAATACAAGTTTTTTTTTCCGTAATATTTTGATAGTTTTAGATTATTACAGAAATGTAACGCAGAACATGTCAAGCATTTTTTATTTATTTTTTGTTTACTCAAAGTGGGTTTTCCGAACAGCAAGTTTTCTATAAGTTGATATTAAAATTAGTCTGATTTGTAGAACGAACCAACAAGATTTTACTGGAAACCTAGAAGTGTTGTTAAGTGATTCCATAAAATGCAAAAATACATTAAAGTGCGCGCCTGTGTAATTTCAATCCATGCTATAAATAAATTACATTTGTAATGTAAAACCCGAAGCTGCTTGCTTGCAAATTTATTGCACAGAGATGTTGTAACATTATAACCTGCTCTTTTACAAAATGTCGCCGTACCAGGCGATTAGGACAAATTGCACTATTTGCTTTGAAATATGAGGATAATTCTTCGAATTTATTTCACTCCGCTTTGTGTCGAGAGGATAATTCTCAAATTTAAATAAAATATATTACCAGGGCTTTAATGTGTGTCTTGTTGGGGTCTTTTATTTTTCGGAACGGGTTATTAATCTAAGAGGAGGCCCGCACTTATTTGCCCACATCTGGCAGTTTTTCCAGGATTACCGAATTAATAATTTTTATTAGCCGCTTAAGTAGAAACCCATTTCGGTTTATGTAAGTCAGTTAATGATGATTTATTAAATGGGCTTTGGGAGTGATTTAATATTACCATACAGAAACATCTAGTCCTTTAAAAACAACTATTTGTTAATAAATAAACTCTTTAACCTTAGTTAAGCACGAAATTAGTAAGCAAGTAGTCGTAAATATTAATTAGTAGGAAAATAAACCGTATATAATTAACTACACAAAATATAATGTTACATCTCATATTTCCAACTTAGTTTGTTAGGATGAGGATGTAAATCGTCCCCAGAGAATATATTTTCTAAATTCTCAATCAGTTCGTTTAAATTATTTATTTGATATCAAGTGATATTGGTTTTCTCCTTTTTGGATAATTAAATAAATATTTTCCTGATATTTTAAAGCCATATGGTTAAGAAAACAAGAAAATAATGAGGTTTTGATTTTAAGGGACTGTAATTTATTTCTGGATTAAAATTACTTTTGATAGGATTCATGTATTTACCGAATTCATATTTAACTTTGTGGTTCTTTAGAAACCATTGTTATATCCTTTCCTTTCTTTTCCTTTCAGAAAGATTATTAGCAATAAAAATTAAAATAGATCACCGTAAATTAAACATTATGTTAGTATATAGTCCAGAAAACTGCCAACTGAAAATAGAAAGAGAAACCTTCTATGAAGTATTACAGGATACTATAGATCCAATACCTAATGAAGAACTAACTATATAATAATGGGAGATTTCAATGCCCGCATTGAAAATGCAGCCGTCTCTAGTATTAAGCTGCCCTTTCACCCTAAATGACAATGGAGAACTCATGGTTAACTTCTGCGCTCAAAATGAACTCAGAATCAATAACACCTTCTTTAACCATACATTCCAATATAATTATACATTTCAAAACACGACAGAACAGAAATCCATGATTGGTTATATTTTAACCAACAGAAGTATCAACCCAGGATTAGGAGTAGGATTAGATGTGAGAACGCTGAAATCGGCGGAGGTGGGTAGTGATCAATTGATCATAGTTTACTGTTAGGGAGATAAGAATAAAAATGATTTCTTAGGAAAGCCTAAAGGAAGAAATAAAAGAAACAAAGTTTAACATTGAATCTCTATGGAGTGAGTCTACCACAGAACTTCATAAGGGAAGATTATCCAAAAATCTTAGCCTAAATCCAACAACAGAGGAAGAAGATCTAGAACACAGTTGGGAAAAGGCTCAGAAAGTATAGAAGAAGCAGCACGAAAAGCCCTAGGAACACGAATAGTTAGTTATAACAGCAAAAAATCTCAGAAAACCCCATGGTTTCGAAAGGAAATTAAAGAAAAAACCAAAGAAAAGAGAAAAGGTTATCTGAGATACAAATCCTTCAGATCACCAAAATCCTTTTGAAAAATAGAAAATAATAAGGAACGAAACAAAATCGTTAGTCAAACGTGTCAAAGAACACTGGGAAACATTCTCCAAAAGAATGGAAAGCGAGACAGCAAAGAAAAGAAGTGAACGAACTAATTGAATCAAATCAGATAGAAGAAGAAACATGGATAACATACTTAAAAGAATTATTTAAAGGCGACAACAACACCATAGAAATGCACACACCAGGTATTGTAGCAGACGATGACCTTACAATAAACTATGCCGGTGTAGAAGAAGCGAACAGAAAGTTGCCGGGTCAAGATAAAATACCCAAAGAACTTTTGAAATACGAAGAAAAACATTTGATAAAGGAACCCACAAAATTAATAAAAAAAATCATAACCCAAAACAGAATACCCGAGAAATGAAGAACAAGCACAATGATCTTGATGTTTAAGAGGGGTGATACGAAGGAGCCTTCGAATTACAGAGGAATTCAATTGCTGGACACTATATTATACCTGTATATAGTCCAGAAAACTGCAAACTGAAAATAGAAAAAGAAACCTTCTATGAAGTATTACAGGATACTATAGATCCAATACCTAATGAAGAACTAACTATATAATAATGGGAGATTTCAATGTCCGAATCGAAAATGTTGTCGTCCCTAGTATTAAGCAGCCCTTTGACGAAGAAACCCTAAACATTAAAGTTAACACCTAAAATAATCACCAATAAGATCAACTCAATTATTACATTAGCCGACGAACGGCAAGGATTGTTACAGGACAATCGAGCTTCTTCGACGATTCGTAATTATCTTGATGGAAAAGGGCCTACAGCTTAGCTCAGAAGAGTAGGGGGAGTTCGTAAAAATCGCTTATGGGAGAAAATCTTTAGTTGTGTACAGGGCGAGTCCAAATAAGTGGGCCCCACCTTCCAAATCCAGCTGGTTGTAGGTCCTCGTGGAAGGCCGTGAAGCCAGCAGCTTACGGGAATGGAACTTACCGTGTTTGTGCCTCCTCCTATATATTTAAAGCTTGCAAAATTCTTACACCAACAAGTACAAAAGACACAATAAGAGACAGTAAACTTTAAAACACATATAATAAAATAGTTAGAATGTGGCAATACAATAAAATGACACGAGTTATAACGCAAAGGTTTGAATTACATGGTTAAAATCTTTGAATGTTTAGGAAACGCCGCCGTTGACGCACAAAATTTATATTATAATGAATTTGTGTGGTTAATGGCGTAGTTTATAGGAAAAATACTATATTAATATCTTTTACAAACAATAAATGAATAGCGATTGAAGATCGCTTTTAGGTTGCATAAAAAAAGTTCAATATCGCGAAATTCTGCAAGTTGACGCGATAAAAAAAAAGGTTTATTTTTCACTGCACAACAAAAAAACTGATTTTTGTACCTTGAAGTTCGGAGAAGACAGCCACAATATCACGGCGATTTCCGGTTGCAGGGTCGAAAAAAAAAATAAAGGGCCGAAAGGCAACGCTCTTCGGGGCAGCGTTGAGACAAGGTGTAGCTGTTACGCCCCTGTAGAGTGACAAGTTGCTTCCAACTAGGTCAGTTAGCGTGGAGACAGAAGAGAGACTTTTTCGGACGACGGGTACGAACCAAATTCCAGCAAAGCACTTGCACGATTTGCTTTTTTTCTTTTCTTTTCACTTCACAAAGATCCGAACTGAATTCGACAGGAGCAATTAACTTAGATTGTCCAGCACCAAGCGAACCTTCTGTTATTTTTATTTATCCGACTTTCAATCGATTTGATTATGCTCTACAGTACACGGTAATACGATAAACTTAACAGAGGCGCCGCAAAGGAAAAGAAAAACTATCTTCCAAGTCACGTCCGTCAATCTCAAAGGTCTGGCTTCCACTGACTTACCCCCCCCCCCGCTGCAGAACAGTCAATTTTTATTCTAGAAGGAATTACCACGTGCAGGTTTTGGGAAAACCCTCGGGAAGCAATATTGCAATGCAGCAAAACAAATAAATTCTGAGAAATGCTTTCTAGCAATTCCGCCTGCACGGTGAAAAGCATCCCACAAAGAAAAACCTTGAACAAATCTGGGACTCCTTTGATCGTAAATTATTTCAAGACGGGAAATACGAACAAGCTTTACAATGCTCCATTCTTTAAAAACGCAATGTAACCAAAACTGTATCCAATATGCAAACGGCAATTAAAATAGCGTGACCAATTCTTACGAAGCGGCAAACAAATTAAGAAATTGATTCATACAGAGCGGCAAATTTAAAAATAACATAACAGGATGCAGTTTTTACCCTAAGACAAATAGAGAAATCAATTGAATATAATAAAACAGAGATACTGTTTTATCGATCTACAGAAACCCTTTGACCGCATTCAGCTTACAGATATAATTCACCTGCTATATAACAGAGGAATACCAATAAGCCTCACCCAAACGATTGAAAACATATGTTCACGAAACAAAATCCAAGCTAAAATAAGAGGTAAACTGACAGATCCAATAGAAATTAACAATGAAATTAGACAAGGTGACCCCTTAAGCCCCCTACTGTTCAATATAATAATGGAAGAAGTAATAAATACAGAGAGAACTGGGAGAGGCTATAAAATGGGAAACCGCGAAATAAAAATACCTACTCTGTTACACTGACGACGCCGTTCTGATTACGGAGAATGAAGATGATCTGCAGAGTCTTTTATATATATTTAACACAACAGCTAAGAAACTGAATATGGTCATCTCTACAGAAAAAACCAAATGTTTGACAACGTCGAAGGAACCCTGAAGGTGCAAATTGGAGATTGACGGGAAAATAATATGAAATTCAAATACCTTGGCATATAGATCACAAGCTATGGCAATGTTGAACACGAAGTACGTCAGCAAGTAGTGGAAGCAACCAAGATAGCAGGTTGCTTGAACGACACCATATGGCGGAATACGTATATTAGAAAGAACGCCAATGCAATGGTCAGACCAATTATGACGAATACGGCTGAAACTAGATCAGAGACGTCCAAAACAAAACGATTACTTGAGATATCTGAAATGAAGGTATTCCAAAAAATATCTGGTAAAACACTATTAGATACAGAGAGAAGTGAGACAATTAGACAATACACAATAATGCAATGTAGAAAACATTAACGATTGGGTGAATAAACGAAAACATGAATGGAATAAATATATCACAAGAATGACAGAAGATAGAATAGTAAAAATCACAAGAGATAAGTTACCAATCAGAAGAAGAGGCGTTGGAAGGCCCAGAAAACTACATGTACAAGAGGCAACACCGAAGAAGGAACAGGCGGAAGCCTATCATGGAAAAAGGAAGAAGAAGAAGAAGAAGGTTGTTATATGATTGCAAGTTCGGTTAGGTGTGGAAGGGAATAACAAGCATCACGTAGCTATTTATTTCATTATTATGTATATTACTAACAAACGAAATTCACAGATACAGATTTTTTATCGCTGGAAAGTTCTGTTCATTATAGCGTGAGAAAGCGCAAAATAATTAAATTTTCTACGAATGAAGGCGTAAACTCGACTGAAATTCGTATAATACGCGAGCACAATACGGCGGTCAATGTCTCTCTAAAAGTCGGGAGTTTTAATGTTCCAAATTTTTAAAAGACGGAAGAACTCTTGTAGAGAATGAGCTTCAGGTACGACGAACTGCAACTTAAAAAAGTTAATACCCTTATCAGCAAGACAGACTGGTAACAGTTTGTCAATTTTCTCAAAATTTACAATTTAGTGTCGCAAGTGTTGAAGACATCATAAGAAACAAGCTAAAGTATCATAAGGTGCGTGCAAGGTGGATTGGCCATTGTTGACCGAAGAACACAAGTTGAATCGCTTGCAAATCGCTTCTTCTTTACTGTTGGGGGAGAGAGAGAGATGCATTTTTGGACTAAATTGTAACAATTAGTGAAAGTTCGGTACATTACGTCAAAGCTTCAAAACGGATAAACATGCAGTGCTGTCGCTCCACGTCTCCAAAGCCAAAGAAAGCAAAAAATTGTGCTGTCATCTGGTAAAGTGATGGAAACATTTTTTGGGACCTTGGCTTTTTGTTGATTTCCTTGCGTCCTACAATTAAAGCAGATTATTAGTCGACACTTTTGCGCCTTAGAGTTAAGCAGGCGATTAGAAACAAATGGAAGAAAAGACAAAGTTCTGTTTGCTTTCTTCAAGACAATGCTCGTCCTTATACCGCTGCAAGATCTATTGAAACAATAAACACATTTCAGTAGGACTTCCTTTCGCATGCAGCATGCAGTCTTGATCTCGCTCCCTCTGAATTTTATTTGTTTGATCCACCAAAAGAATTTTTAAGCGGGAAAACACTTCAAATATCGACTGTACCGAAGTTGTTCAAGAGTGGGCACGCATGCAGTCCAAAGACTTTTTCCAGGAAAGTGTTAAAAAGCTTCAAGATGGTGGCGTAAGTGCATCCCTAAACATGGGGTTGTATCGTAAAGTAATACAGTTTTTATTGTAGTAGGATCCTTTGTAATACTCCTGTTTAAATTTCAATATTCCTAATATTTCTACATTTTTGATTGTCATTTGGGATGTTTTCTATTTAAATACTTTTCAAAAAAAAGTCTCTTTAGCACACTTACGTGTTAATTTAGTGCGTCATAACTATTTCGGCTTTCTTTAGCAGACTTTTTTTATTACATTTATGGAAATACCATTCTCGTTTTAAAAGAGCAGACAATATTTGTTGCAAGATATGCCTGTAGATATAAAGAGCGTTATTAATTTTTTATTATGGTTTTTAACTTCTATAGTGTGCTTATTTGTAGCACCAAGGAGACATTTTTTACCACAGGAGTTTCAAAATAGTTACTTATATATTCTGTATGTATTGTAAGTTGCACATATACGTACGTACACAATCACCACGCTATTTAATGTTTTTGCAGCGTTGAAACAAGTTGTTTTGGTTTACCACGGGCCTATTTAGGGTATAGTGGAGCCAGGAGACCTCACACTATGTTCTTGCAGACTTTACAACTTTTTTTTATTTTCTCGTTCATTCATACTACCGTTTCCCCCTTGAAACCGCTTTCGCATTACTTCAGAGGGGTGCGGGCGTCCCTTACACACTAAACATGCATGCATCATACACCCTAAACTTAACTAAGCGAAATGCGGCCGCCCCAGTCGGGATTCGATACCTCGACCGATCGAACCGAACTTCGTGTGACCTCTAGTGGCATTGTATCCGAACTACTCCACCGAGGCCCCTGGGGTTTGCAACTTATTTCCTACCCAATTATTCACTTGTATTAAATTAAACTAAAATAGTGCAGTGTACTTGAGGGATTTCATTATTATACTTTTTACTTTCCCATACCTTATAGGTATAGGGTAAGTATTGAAATCATGAAAATTTTCGAAATCGAGATTTTAACGGATATATCCGTTTTGGGTCTCCAGGAACCCAAAAAAGTGGTTTTTAAAAAATGTCTGTCTGTGGGTGGGTATGTACGTACGTATGTACGTATGTACAGGGTGGGCAAATTTCGATGTTTGTATAGGGTAACTCGGTAATTATAGGAGATACAAAAAAATGGAAGGCACGTTCTCGATCTCTTTTTTTGAGACAAATTCACTGGCGGAAACAAAA